>CM060336.1:45988292-45991106 GCA_030674155.1 Stramonita haemastoma
GATTGCTTATTCTGTTATTCTCGATATAAAAGAATAAAGAAATATAAAAGAGCAAATAAATAAATAAATAAAACACCCACACCCACACACCCACACACCCACACACACACACACACACACGCACACACGCACGCACGCACGCACGCACGCACACACACACACACACACACACACACACACACACACACACACACACACACACACACACACACACACACACACAAGACCCATTAGTATTTTTAATCGTCAGTTTCAAATCAATGGCAAAACCTGACATTCATAAATATTTATTTCAATCACACACGTGGCCACAGCCTTTGAGCAAAGATCAGAAACCAGGCTTCGACCCAATTAACATACTAGCCTACATCATTTTGGCCACATGCCAGTCATACTAGCTCGAAGAATGCAGATGAAAAGTTTCACAGAAAGGGCTTTCTCAAAGCACTCTTTCACTCTAAAAAGTCGAAGTCAAGTCAAAAGCGTTATAATCATCCCATGAAGAGCAATTACAATACTGACAGGCATTTTCACACAAATCATAATTTCAAAAGACACAAGGATAGCTACATTTCATATTGGTTCATCAAACATTCTAAGATACCTAGAAATAAGAATTCACACACATACACGCACGCACATGCGCACGCATGCATGCACGCATGCCCGCACACACACACACACACACACACCAATTTAGTAATGTAATGTTATTAAGACCATTGACAAGAAAAGACTTATAAACTTATTATTTACCATGTTCGTCAGACGTCCTGGGGAGGTGTGACATATGATTTCTCAGAGGACAACGTGGTTACTTTGTCTGTGATATATATATATATATATATTATATATATATATATATATATATATATATATATATTATATATATATATATATATATTATATATATATATGTATATATCTTTCCGGCAATTGAATGCATTTTATTCTTGAGGAGTGTGTATGCATGCACAACACATGTGTTCGCGCTTTCGTCTTTATTTGTGCGTTTTTTTTAATGCGTGTGCTTGTGGTCGCGGCCCTGCGCTTTGCTCTGCTGCATCACATTGTATATGATCGTTATTATTATGTGTACTACGATGTATTATTGTCTGCACTGTACCAGCTTTCCTTCCAACAAATTTGCTATAATCAAGCCAGGCCGTCCGCTTCGGGGCTTTGGTGTCGCCACAAGACCGGTGCCACACACATCAAAGATGCCAGTAAAGTGTGTTTGCATACAGTGGAGCGCTCACTTGGTGCTACTATGAGTAGGCCATTATGCGCACTGCTTGCTTTTTGTTGCGTACATCCTACCAGCTTTCCTTGCGACAAACCAGTGGTTCGCGGAATACCAATCTACTTTATAATTCAGACAGAAATATAACATTTTTGATAATGTGACTAACCACTGGCAGTAAACACACGCCGCCCTTGATATGCTGGCCCCCAGAGAAGCTGAGGTCTCTGATGCCTCGCTCCCCTACGACCAGACACACACACACACACACACACACACACACACACACACACACACACACTCACACACGCACACACACACACACACACACACACACACACATGAATAAATATATGGTGTGTGAGAGAGAGAGACAGAGAGAGAGAGAGAGATAGAGAGAGAGAGACAGAGACAGAGACAGAGAGAGTGAGAGAGAGAGAGAAGAGAGAGAGAGAGAGAGAGAGAGAGAGAGAGAGAGAGAGAGGAAGAGAGAGAGAGAGAGAGAGACAGACAGACAGACAGACAGACAGACAGACAGACAGACAGACAGACAGACAGACAGACAGACAGACAGACAGAGACAGAGACAGAGAGACAGAGAGACAAGGCAAGGCAAGGCAAGGCAAGGCAAATTCTTTTATTCGAGGATAATAGATAAGCACACATATGCTTTTTTACATCCAGTCCCCGCCCTTTTCAGGGAAAACATCAAAATAAAAGATGTTAAACAATAAATCTATACGCAAGTACCAAACAACATACAAGAAATAAGTACACTACATACAATAAGGTAAGAGAAATGCGACAGTACACTACATGGGGGAGGGTGTATGCATACAGTGCCATCTTGTCCGTCTGCCTAGGGGTCTGGAAGCAGGCAAAAGTTGAGGCAGGACGGGCCTGAAAAGGATTCTTTGGGTCCCGTCTTTGGCCCAAACCGAGCCTTTTTGGCAGGGGGGTGGGTATGCATGCACGCACGCACGCACCGCGCTGCTGTTTGTCCGTGTTTTTGTGTGTGCGCGCATGTGGAGGGGACCCTACACTTTGACGTGGGTGCATCATATGGCTGTGTATTGTCAGTATTATCCTGCGCGCTGCTTGGTTTTCGGTGCGTGCACTCTAGCCGACTTGCTTGCCAGAAACTCGCTCTCTCAGCTCTCAGCTCTCTCTATATATATATATAACCAGCGTGACATAAAGTGGTGTATATAAATAAATAATAAATAAATACATACCACCATGACCTAAAGTGGTATAAATAAATAAAAAATAAATACATACAGCCTAGGCTATCCCGTCCCTGTGTGCGTGCGTGCGTGCGTGCTTGTGTATGTGTGTGTGTGTGTGTGTGTGTGTGTGTGTGTGTGTGTGTGTGTGTGTGTGTGTGTGTGTGTGTGTCTTATTCTTTTATATCGAGGATAATAGAATAAGCATCATGTGCTTTTTTTCATCCAGTCCAGTGTGTATGCAGTTGTGTAAATATTTGTGTTCCCACCGGCACACAATGGCTTACTCTTACGAGAAGCGGAAAAGGAGTGTTAAGTTTTGGGGCAAAAAGGGTTTTGCGTGGG
>CM060336.1:45996206-45998706 GCA_030674155.1 Stramonita haemastoma
CCAGTCAGCGAGGAACTGTATAGTGGTAGTGTTTGTACAAAGGTCGAGAAAAATATACTCTCGTGTCCTATTTTCTCTCTCTCTCTCTCTCTCTCTCTCTCTCCTCTCTCTCTCTCTCTCTCTCTCTCTCTCTCTCTCTCTCTCTCTCTCTCTCTCTCCTCTCTCTCTCTCTCTCTCTCCTCTCTCTCTCTCTCTCTCTCTCTCTCTCTCTCTCTCTCTCTCTCTCTCTCTCTCTCTCTCTCTCTCTCTCTCTCTCTCCCTCCAAAAAACTAATTTCTCAAGCACAAAATTACTTCAACTGCAAAATCAAGCAAAGTTGTTTTTTTTTTAAACCCTTGATTATAGACAGCTGGGGTAAAGAAGGAGGAAAATATTCGCTGAAATAAATTCTTTCTTCTTCAAATCCTTTCCCCCACCACTCCCACTCTAAAAAAAAAAGAAACAACAAACAAATAAACAAAAAACCCACAAAAACACAACTGAAGAAGAAAAGCACACACAACTTTACTCCCCCCCAAAAAAAAAAAACAACACAAAAAAACAACAACAACAAAAAACAAAATAACATAACAAGTAAATAACTAGCAAGAGTAAACAACTCCCATCACAAAGCAAAACAAAAACATCCCAAACAAAAGAACAACAAAAATCTCAACCCCGCCCCACCCCTTCTCCTCCTTCTCTTTCTCTATATCTGGTTGGCATGTTACAAGGTTTGGTTTAGATGAAATCCCCCCCCCCTATTCTCTGTTTGTCTATCTCACTGTCTGTATGCATGTATGCATAAATATTTGTCTGTTTGTCTGCCTGCTTGTCTGTCTGCCTGCTTGTCTATCTGTCTGTCTGTCTTTCTGTCTGTCTCTCTCTCTGTCTCTCTGTCTCTCTGTCTCTCTCTCTCTCTCTCTCTCTCTCTCTCTCTCTCTCTCTCTCTCTCTCCTCTCTCTCTCTCTCTCTCTCTCTCCACAACCCCCCCTTCTCTCTTCTTTTCGCTTTCTTTTGCATTCTTCTTTGCTTTTATATTCTTCTCGCATTCTTCTTTGTCATATTCTTCATAGTATCTTCTCCTTCTTTCTCCTTCCTCTTTCTTTCCCCTTTTCTTCCCTTCCTCCTTCCTTTTTGCCTTTCCTTCCTTCCTTCCTTCCCTCCACTCTCTCTTTCTTCTTTTTGTTTGAGTTCATCACAAGCAAAAAAGGTAGACAGGAATAAAGACAAAAAGAAAACCAGAAGAAAACCCAGATGAATGATGACAGAAGCAAACGTTTACAGCAGAGCTTTCTTGCCATCAACTCGGTCCAAACAATCTGCAGCCTGGATGCTTTTCTGATGTCAATAAATCATAGAACTAGTCTGTCGTGGAGCAATTTCCTTCTCCTCCTGATAAGAACTTGGGAGGCATTTAGACCAAATCCTGGAAAGATTCATGGCATCGGAACAGGACATTCTGAGGGAGAGAGAGAGAGCGTAATGAGTGGGGTGTGTGTGTATATGAGAGAGAGCGTATATGTGTGTGTGTGTGTGTGTGTGTGTGTGTGTGTGTGTCTGTGTGTGCGCCCGTGTGTTTGCTTGTGCGTGTGTTGTATTTTGCTAAAATGCGTTGTGGCTTTTTGCATTGGATTGTACAATGATGTGTTGTACTTGTGGCGTAGTGTTGCATTACACGGTTCTTTGTGTTGTTTTTATGATATATATATATATATATATATATATATATATATATATATATATATAATCGTGGCAATATGTACCTGTAAAAATCATGGTTTGTGCATTCCCCGAGAAATTTATGATTACACAGTACTGTGCTATGTACATTGTTTTGCTTTTTCTCCATCATTATTTTCCTGTACTACAGCAGAATTATGTGCTGGCCCACAAACCCCACATCCATGGCACAGCCAAACAATAAAAATGTGACCTCTATTAAGAAATTGCTTAATTTCTACATGTCACTGTGAAGATTGAGTAGTGGTTTCTAATAAGAAGTTGCAATAATTCTACATTTTACCATGAAGGTTACGTATCGCTCAACAGGGTTTTTCGACCACCACCCAAGGAAACAGAGCATCACACAATTCACAGGTGTGTCCCACAATAGAAACATAACACTTCGATCGCTGCGCTCCGTTTACATGGGAGATAATCTACTTACCGCCCCTTAACATTCCTATGGCCACTGTGTTAGTAAAACGACGTAAAAAATGTCCTTTGTGGCCAAGGGTTTGTAAATACGTTCTTGATAATAACGCATACAAGGACTCGTAGTATGTCATCTCATCCAAAATACTAGTACCCATCGCACTATTAATGGTCCAATAAAAGTGAGACAGTTCATCATTAACCATGATTCAAACCACAAACATCCCCGAAATCGGAATGCGGCTACCTTCACGATGAACAAAAATAGTCGCAGACCCCAATTCTGTATTTCTTTTATTATTATTCTTTTATTTCGAGGATAATGGAATAAGCACTCGTGTGGGTTTTTTTCTACATCCAGTCC
>CM060336.1:46008706-46016206 GCA_030674155.1 Stramonita haemastoma
CACAGCTAGAGACAGATGAAGACAGACACGCACAATGTTTTTTTGTACACTTCGATGTCACTCCCTTTCTCGTCTGTTAGCCTTTCACTTTCTGTATGAAGAGGTACATTGAATTCAATTCAGAACGTAAGAAAGACAGATCCATCAACAGGGAGAAAAAAGGACAGACACAAAGAAGGAAGATGATGCAGGAGAGAAAGAGGCGGGAGAGAGGGAGAGAGAGAGAGAGAGAGAGAGAGAGAGAGAGAGAGAGAGAGAGAGAGAGAGAGAGAGAGAGAGAGAGAGAGAGAGAGAGAGAGAGGAGAGAGAGAGAGAGAGAGAAAGAGGGAGAGAGACAGACAGACAGACAGACAGACAGACAGACAGACAGACAGACACAGAGAGACACAGAGAGACAGACAGACAGACAGACAGAGACAGGGACAGAGACAAAGAGACAGACATAGACAGACCGACCGACAGACCGACAGACCGACAGACCGACCGACAGACCGACAGACAGACAGACAGACCGACAGACAGACAGACCGACAGACAGACAGAGACAGAGACAGACACAGTGAGTGAGTGAGAGATAGAGACAGAGACAGAGAGACAGAGAGAGAGCGAGACAGAGACAGACACAGAGAGAGAGACAGAAAGGAATATCGTATGCCACTTTAAGTCACAGTAGGTTTATCTGCGTGAAACCTAGGCTGCTCTACTCAGGAGCGCATCGCCAAAAATGTTTCTGGCATAAATAAGAATCGAAACACCTCACACATCAAACCCAGGTTTTTCTTTTTTGTCCTTTCTAGGCAGGTGCGTTACCTTAAAACCCCGATCCTTGATGATTAAATAATATATACATCCTAGTTCATCAACAGAATATCAGACACAAGGGGAAAAAAGATGGAACATGAATAATATTAACACTTAAGGTAAAGTGTGTCCACTTTTGCTCACAAAAACAGCCAGGGAAAGGAATAAATGGATAAAATAAGGGTGGCTGTTTTTTGAGATAAGATAATCTGCATGTGTGTTTGTTGTGTTTTGTTATGTTTTGTTTGTATGTTTGCTTTTTGTTGGTTTGTCTACTTGCTGGTCGATGAGCTTGTGTTTCATTTTTGCTTGTATGTATTGCTTGATTTTATTCGCTTCTTTTCATTTTGGCTTTGCTATGCTTTATTATTCATATGTGACGCTCCACCACGAAATGAGAGGCTTAGCACATTACCTATTTTTGTGCTAGGAGCCATTAAAGGCAGGTGGGGGTCAAGTTGTCAGTTTTGAGATTTTGATTACTAAACTATATCCGTTATTCTACCTTGTGATGGAATATCAAGACATAATTTTTATTCCGTTTGCTTTTAAATGTGTTTTGAAAATACCCAAGCCCTCTTTCTGACAACCTGTTACGAAAATAAACTTGCCAGTTTTCCATTTTGTCACATCCTGCAGTCTACCATTTCAATTTGTAATATCTTTGCACATAATTGTCCGATTGTCAATCTTCTTTTTTGTATTGAAAAGACTTTTTATTGCAAATTAATAACTTGTCAATAACTAAAAATTGACCTCTGGTGCAATGCGACTCCTTATGTGGTGGAGCGTCACATTTATGCATTCCTTAAAATGTGTTTTATAAGTAAAAGTGTGTGTGTCTGTTTGTTTGTCTGTGTGTGTGTGTGTTCGTGTGTGTGTGTGCGTGTGTGTGTGTGTGTGTGTGTATGTGTGTATGTATGTGTGTGTGAGTGTGTGTGTCTGTTTGTCTGTGTGTGTCTGTGTGTGTGCCTGTGTATGTGCCTTTGTCTGTGTGTGTTTGTGCGTGCCTGTGTGTGTCTGTGTGTGCCTGTGTGTGCGCCTTTGTCTGTGTGTGTTTGTGCGTGCCTGTGTGTGTGTGTGTCTGTGTGTGCCTGTGTGTGCCTGTGTGTCTGTGTGTGTTTGTGCGTGCCTGTGTGTGTCTGTGTCTGTGTCTGTGTGTGTGTGCTTGTGTGTCTGTGTATGCGTGTCCATGTTTTCCCACCATTATGATAGCCGCATTCCAATTTCGGGGGTGATGTCTAAACACGACACCAGTATGCAAACCGAAAGACTCAAGATGTTCTGCGTGAGTTTGCATACGAAACCTCAGTTTATAATCTAATCCGAAAGACTGCTGTGAAAACGGAGTCATTAATGACGTTAACTCCAAGAGAAAATTCCCTTGAACAGGTGTGTCGGTGATGACAGGAACCCAGGCTTGATGCCAGATCATCAAATCGCGAGAAAAAACGCTCTAACCACTAGGCTATCTATCCCCCTTGAAAATAGAAAGAAAAAAGAAAGGGAAAAGAAACAGAATGAAGGATAGGACAGGAAATTAAAGAGTAAAGAGAAGAAAAGGAAACCAAAATAGATATAGCTAAAAGTAATTATGATTGAATTTCACCTAATTCTTTTACAGTGACAAGATTCCTTCTTTAAGAAAGAACAAAAAACATGATTGAAATAAATCAGGGGAAATAAAAAGAGAAAGAATCTGGGGAACAGGGGGCGGACAGAAAGGAGAGAAGGAGGAGGAGGATTAGGATCGATGGATACTGATAGAGATACAGAGAGACAGACAGGCAGGCAGGCAGGCAGGCAGGGAAAGAGATGGAGAGAGGGAGGGAGAGAGAGAGAGGAGAGAGAGAGAGAGAGAGAGAGAGAGAGAGAGAGAGAGAGAGAGAGAGAGAGAGAGAGAGAGAGAGAGAGAGAGAGAGAGAGAGAGAGAGAGAGAGAGAGAGAGGAGAGAGAGAGAGAGAGAACTGAACACTGAACACTGAACACTGAAATGGTTTAATGGTACCTTGGCCTTGGGCCACAATACACCAGGTGAGGGGGGTAGGGGTGTGAGTGTAATGCAAAATGAAAGCATGGATAAATTACACACATACTATGGCAATGAAAAAAGCATGGATAAATTTCACATACTATGGCAATGAAAAAAAGCATGGACAAATTTCCCAAATACTATGGCAATGAAAAAAAAGTATGGACAATTTTCACACATACTATGGTAATGAAAAAATGAAAGAGTTCAACGATTTCACACATACTGTAACAATAATACATCATAGCATGGATACATATCCCACATATTATAGCAATGAAATATGAAACTCTTGATAAATCTCACTCACACTATAGCCATAGATAAAGGAAAGCATGGATAAATTTCAGGCCTACTTTAGCAATGAAAAATAAAATTGTGGATAAATTTCAAACATACTATAGCAATGAGAAATGAAAGCATTGATATATTTCACACAAACTATAGCAAAATATTGAAAGCATGGATAAATTTCACTGATATAATAGGAAGAAAAAATGAGAAAATGTATAAATTTCACACATACCATAGCAATGTAAAATGGAAAAAATGAATAGATTTCATACATAATATAGCAACGAAAAATGAAAGCATGGGTACATTTTACACATACTATATCAATAAAAGATGAAAAATTGGAAACATTTCCCATATACTTTAGTACTGAAAAATGGAAGCACTGAAACACTGAAATGGTTTACTAGTACAACGGCCTTGGGCCACCATACACTAAATGAAAAGGGGGTGGGGGGGGGGTAAGGTGAAAGAAATGAAATATTACATACACATGTGAAACATATCAAATATATCATAGTCAATCACGAATTTACACTCATATGTAAATAAACATCTCCAACACTCCCAGTGTCACTCTGTCCATGGTAATGCTCATGCCACTCACTGCATTGACAATGACTCAAAATCAACATGAACCAAGAGGGTTTGAGTCTGCAACTCGTGTTGAACATCTTCTTCTCCTCAAAACAACCCTGTCAAGCCCACACTCACACAAACCAGAAAAAATAATAATCTACACCTTTAGCAGCATCCTTATACAAAACAATCACACAATATCATCTTCACAGTACTCATATGCCAACAATGTTCAACTCCCCAAATAAAGCTGTACTACAAAATCTTCATAAGGGTAATGATGCATTTATAGAGAATAAAAGTTATGGGGAGGGGAGATAAGTCTAGGGAGAAATTTTATCAAGCACACCAACTTGCTTCCCTTGCAAAAAAAGAACACAGGAAAAATATAGCTAAGGTGTGTGCATTTTAAAACAACAACAACAACAAAACCCACACACCTTTAGAAGCATCCTTATACAAACAATCACACAATATCATCTTCACAGTACTCATATGCCAACAATGTTCAACTCCCCAAATAAAGCTGTACTACAAAATCTTCATAAGGGTAATGATGCATTTATAGAGAATAAAAGTTATGGGAGGGGAGATAAGTCTAGGGAGAAATTTTATCAAGCACACCAACTTGCTTCCCTTGCAAAAAAAGAACACAGGAAAAATATAGCTAAGGTGTGTGCATTTTCACTTTAAAAAAAAAAAAAAAAAAAAGAAAAAAAAAAAAAGTGCTGTATCATAGTACTTTGAATACCAAACACCAAAAGACATGTTCAAGCTGCCTATTATTTATAAGCCAAGTATCATTTTTCTTCTATTGACTGCCATGAAAAACATATCTGGATACATTATGCCTGTGATTTACATTTGATGATTTAAGCAAAACATAAAAAGATGCCTGTGATGATTCTTTAAGAAATTTAACTCTAAGGTCTTTGTAAAGGCTGCAGTCAAACAAAAAATGGTATTCATTTTCATCTTGATTATCACAAAAGGCACATTTTCTATTCTGAGCAGATTCACTTATCTATGAATGTTATTATTAATTGGAAGTACACCAAATCTTAGCTGGGTAACAGCAACACGGAAACAATAAATATCCATGTCATGAACATATTTTTCTGTTTCAAAAATTGTTTTATATGAATTATATATCTGATACCTTTCTCGCACTTGTATAGTTCCGTTCCACTCTTGAATAAACCAATCAACAAGTCTTTGTTTAAAGGCTCTCAAAAATGTTTTAGCATCTCCTACTCCTTGCTGTAACCAAAACAATGCCATAACCAGTCTCACACAGAATCTCTCTCACATTTGAAACCCAACAACTTTTACCACATCTGTCCAAGTCAAATAACATAATGTATGCTCTATAGGGTAATCTTTCATTGTCCATTCGAACTAATTTTAGCCAGTATCTTACACAAGCAATATACGAATTAATGTACAACGGGAATCTTGCTAATTCTCCATAAACCATCTTGTTTGGTGTCCTCACTGGAACACCTAAGAATCTTTTACAGGCCATTAAGTGCACTTTTTCAATGTGGGCGGGTCTATTAATGCCCCATACCTCAGATGCATATAACAAAATTGGTTGAATTTTTATGTCAAAAATTTTAAAGAATACCCTCGCAGTCATTTCTTTGTACCTGTGAAAAACCCTGTGTATTTGCATGACAGCTTTCTTTCCTTTAGTTGCTAGATGATTTGTACCCCTTTTAACACTAACCTTAGTGGTGAAATTAAACCCTAAATAAGAATAACTGTTCACTACTTCTAACCGCTTACCATTATAAAACCATTTCTCCTGTTGACCCAGAAACCCTCCTTTTCTAAATACCATGATTTTTGTCTTATCATTGTTTACACATAATTTCATTTTATCACAACACATATGTAAGATATCTAACTGAGTTTGAAGGCCTCTGGGGTGGTTGACAGCAAAGCCACATCATCTGCAAACAACAGAATGAGCAGTTCTGCAATATTAGGCAATATCTGAACACCATGTTTGCCCTTTTCCTCAACGTCATTAGCTAATTGATTAATAAACATTGAAAATAGAGTTGGGCTCAACACACAGCCCTGTCTAACTCCGGTTGGACATTCAAACAACTCAGTAAGCTGGGATTTTGAACGAACACATGATAGCAGTGAGTTGTACACTGCTGTGAGAGAAGCAAAAAATTTTCCTTTAACACCCTGACTATGTAAACACTCTAGAAGTTTATCATGTTGCACTGAGTCAAAAGCCTTTCTAAAATCTACAAAGGCTATATACAACTTCCTACCTTTTTTACTTAAACATTTCTGAACTGAGGCATATAAAGTAAAAATATGATCCACTGTAGAATGCTTTTTTCGAAATCCTGCTTGTTTGTCTGAAATCAAATCATTAGTTTCTAACCAGGTATATAGTCTAGCATTTAGGATTGTAGTATAGCACTTAGAAATTATGCTTAATAAAGATACGCCTCTATAATTGTCAACATTATCAGGGTCTCCTTTTTTAAAGATTGGGATTATTATAGCTTTAGACCACTGTTGAGGGTAAATTCCTTGGTTGAATATATTATTAAATAGTTTTGTCAAAAATTTAAGAACAATACTTCCACCAGCTTTCAACATTTCAGCAGAAATATCATCTATGCCAGATGCTTTTCCTCTCTTAAGCTTAGAAATGGCATGCATAACTTCTTCTTCACGAATAGTTTGATTTAGGTCATGATCAAGTTCTTCTGAAAGCTCATTTTCAATACTATTTTCCTCTGTTTGGGTTTGATTACTGTTTTGATACAAGGATTTAAAGTGATTGAACCAGTCATCTAGGCTTATTTTATTATCAATTTTTGGTTTACCACCACATCCCATGTTTCTCAAATGTTTCCAGAACTGTGGTGAATCATTCATTTCTTTAACTAGGTTATCTGTTTGTAGTTTTCTGAATGCTTGTTTCTTTGTCTTTAATAAAGTTCTATATTTTTTCCTTGCTTCTACATATACTTTTCTATCTTCTTCGTTACGAGATTTTCTAAACAGGCTTAATTTTTTCCGACTTTCTTTTTTTAAGTTCCAACATTCCTCATCAAACCATACTGACTGTCTCTTTTTCTTAGCAAAAATTACTTTAAACATACACTGGCTCGAGTCTTTCAGACATTCTACAAACACATCCAAGGCATTATCAACATCTGTATCTAGCTTTTGATTTGCTTCTATCATTCTACTTTGAATTTCACAGCTTTGTAGCATTTCAATAAATTCACTTTCTTTTTCTTCTTTCCAAATGAATTTTTCATGTGCCATACTTGTATTTTGATTTGTTTTCCCCACACCGAAATGACTAAACTTGTTTTCTACTTGTAAGACAACAGGTAAGTGATCCGAATCTGTTAAGTTTTCAACAACAAGTGATATACAACTCATGGATAACAACAAATCACAAGAAACTATAAAGTAATCCACTGTACTTGCTCCAGAAGAGGCAATAAAAGTACAGCTATCATCAAATTTATGTTCATTCAGACCATTCAAAATAACGCATTCACAAAGATTGCACAAGTCAATCAACTGAGCACCAAAGTTGTTGGTTTGACTATCTTGCGATTTTCTTAAAAAGTGGTGATTTTTTAAAGGTATTTCATCAAAATCAGTAGCATCCCCAGAGAAATACATGTTTTCAGAAGCAGTTCTTGCATTCATGTCACCATTTAACAAAATATGAAAATCATCATACATTTCATTCAGATCCATTATACATTGTTCTATCAATTCAATTCCATAAACATCCTCCT
>CM060336.1:46023706-46028706 GCA_030674155.1 Stramonita haemastoma
ATAAAAGAATTTTGCCTTTGCCTTTGCCTTTGCCTCTCTCTCCCTCCCTCCCTCTCTGCCTCTCTCTTAACCCCACCCCCCCACCTCCTCTCACACGCTTCAGACATATTATTTCCCTGATTGTTGTGTAGCCCAGATTTCTATTTAGCTGTAACGTAACCTTGCAAGACTTTGCTATGTCCCATCTGTTTTTTGTAGTTGAAGAGACGTAATACTTTCCCAGAATAAACGGCACACACTGAGTGTTGGCTCCAGATATAGACACAATACCACTAGCAGACGAGGCTTTCCCTGTAAGCTGGCGTCAGTGGAATTGTCGATAGTAGGAGCTTTGGAATAGCACGTAGGTATGTTTGTGACTTTAAATATCTGCCTACAGTTTCCGTTGTCCTTGTTTGTAATTCCCAAAGTAGAGGAAACAAATTGATTGCTGATTTGTCACATTCAGCTTGTCTCAGGAGTTTCCAGGTTTTTTGGTGTCTAGAATTAGAAAGGAATTGATGGTTTTTAGTCATAATTGTCTCTGTTTGTTTCAGGTTTCCGATGTCAAGTTTGTGAAACTTAATGATGGATGTGATTTTTTATGGTATACGGTATTGAGGATTTATTTTGAGAGTGAAAACCTGGCAGAGTTTCGACGTGTTAGAAAGTTTGGGTACTTTTTTGTTGTTTTTTGGGGGTGGGATATTTTTTTTTAGGTTCTTTGTTGTTGTGTGGGTGAGGGAGGCATCGTGTTTTGTAACGTGTCAGTAATGCTGTTTACTACAACACTTATTCCAACCTCATAATGTTACGCACGCGCACTCACGCACACACACACACGCACACACACACATATGTATATATATATATAGAGAGAGAGATAGACATAGATATATAGATATATAGATATATAGATATATATAGAGAGAGATATAGATATATATATATATATATATGTGTGTGTGTGCGTGTGTATAGATTTATTTATTTATTTATTTATTTATTTATTTATTTATTTATTCTTTTATATCGAGGATAACAGCATAAGCAATCATGTGCTTTTTTTCATATGGTCCCCGTGTGTATGCAGTTTTGTAAATCTTGTCATCTGTTCCCACCGGCACACGATGGCCTACTCTTACGAAAAGCGGAACAGGATTTAACGTGTGCGCAAGATGTTCTGCGTGCGTTCGCACACGGGGCCTTGGTTTAAAGTCTCATCCGAAGGACTTTTGGGGAGAGTGGAGTCAGCACTGATGTTAACTCCAGGAAGAAAATTTCCTCGACCGGACTCGAACCCGGGTCTTCAAATTGCCAGCGCAATGTTCTGACCACTAGGCTATCCGCCCCAGTAGAGAGAGAGAGAGAGAGAGAGAGAGAGAGAGAGAGAGAGAGGAGAGAGAGAGAGAGAGAGAGAGAGAGAGAGAGAGAGAGAGAGAGAGAGAGAGAGAGAAGAGAGAGAGAGACGCAGACGCAGACGCAGACGCAGATAGTTTATTCATATAGGCCTTAGCCCCTTATGAAGGGGAATGTGAACAATACAAGACATGGTATGATAAATATAGTGAAAAATCATTTGATCATTAAGCACACTGACTTATGAAATGACTATTTCTCTAAGTTTGAAAGCCTTGTACAAGAATAGAGAAAAGTTATGTATAACTTCAGGATGTGTACAAGACATTAACAAATTCAATTTAAACAAACAAGGTTCCCTATAATACTTTGGTTGAATAAATTTTACTCTAAGGTTATGTAATTGTTGGCAGCAAAGAACAAAGTGGACTTCATCTTCCTTTGACACATTGCATAATGGACATGACAAATCCAGATCATTATGGGTTCTATATCTTAAACGATGTACATTCAAATCAGATATACCAAGTCTAAATTTTGCTGTGATGTGTTTCAATTGTCGATTCATATCAAGTTCTAAATAGCATTTTAAATCATGACCATTACAATATGTTCTATAAAAGTCAAACCTTTGGCTATTGTTAATATGATAGTTCCAGTTCTGCCACCTGCAGTCAATCAGTCGTTGACGAAAGACTTTAATGAACACATGAACATCACCCACACCTTGATTCAACCACACATCTCCGAACCCATTTTCATTTAAACAGTACGCACACTTGATACCCAATTTTTCTTACCTATTACATCTAAATTATACAACATTTTGTATGCCTTATATGGTAATCTCAGATCTTCCATTTGTAGCAACTTAATCCAATAACGAATACAATTAACTGCAGAATTAATGTACAAAGGATATCTATCAGTTTCACCATAAACGATGTCATTAGGTGTACGTCTATCAACTCCTAAGTACTTCTTTATTGCAAACAAATAAACAGATTCACAATGAACTGCTGCTTTGTCCAATCCCCATAATTCTGAACCATACTGAAGAACAGGTTGAACCTGTGAGTCGAATAGTTTCATTAATAGCCCAAAAGAATTATTATTAAGTGTGTACAATCTTTGCATAATATATACCAATGCATTCTTTGCCCTACTAGAAAGGTCCTTACAAGCAGCAGTAAAACTCAGACGTGTAGAAAACAATATCCCTAAGTACTTATAAACATTAACCACAGGTAGCAGATTACCATTGTATGTCCATCTTTCTCGCATACCCAAATAACCTCCCTTACGAAACACAATGATGTTACTTTTCTTCATATTTACTTTTAATTGAAGTGAAAAAGCAGCATGATACAAATTATTTAACTGATTTTGAAGCCCCACAATAGTCTCTGACAATAGCACTACGTCATCAGCAAATAGCAGAATGAACAACTCAAACGCATCATGTGACAAAACCGCACCATGTTTTCCATTATTAATTACTTGTAATGCTAATTCTGAGAGAGAGAGAGAGAGAGAGAGAGAGAGCCAGATAGACAGACAGACAGACAGATAGATAGATAGATAGATAGATAGATAGATAGATAGATAGATAGATAGATAGATAGATAGATAGATAGATAGATAGATAGATAGATAGATAGATAGATAGATAGATAAATAGATAGATAGGTGGATAGATAGATAGATAGATAGATAGATAGATAGATAGATAGATAGATAGATAGATAGATAGATAGATGGATAGGTGGATAGGTGGATAGGTGGATAGATAGATAGATAGATAGATAGATAGATAGATAGATAGATAGATAGATAGATAGATAGATAGATAGATAGATAGATAGATAGATAGATAGATAGGTATAGCTATGCTCATGCTGGTTCTCTAGCATTTTCAAAATCATCTGTCAAATTTAGCCGCCAGTTATGCAACAAATCAGAAAATATCCTGCTTTGTCGATGGGGGGGGGGGGGGGGGGAGGGATAGCCTAGTGGTCAGAACATTGCGCTGGCAATTTGAAGACCCGGGTTCGAGTCCGGTCGAGGAAATTTTCTTCCTGGAGTTAACATCAGTGCTGACTCCACTCTCCCCAAAAGTCCTTCGGATGAGACTTTAAACCAAGGCCCCGTGTGCGAACGCACGCAGAACATCTTGCGCACACGTTAAATCCTGTTCCGCTTTTCGTAAGAGTAGGCCATCGTGTGCCGGTGGAACAGATGACAATATTTACAAAACTGCATACACACGGGGACCGGATGAAAAAAAGCACATGTTTGCTTATTCCGTTATCCTCGATATAAAAAGAATAAATAAATAAATGGGTTACTTTAACAGTGTTCTAAGAAGCTTCACCTTATCAAACATACGGAAGGAACTGTCTACACAGCCCTTACTTCTTGACATACTGAAAAAGCCTGACAGGACATGGGTGAATGAACCATTCTTTTCTTTCTCTCCCAGCAGCCAAAAAAATGAGTCGGTTATCGATGCAGGCAAAGTGCCCAAGGTCTTCAGTGAAAGATGGTCGTGCTTTGGAATGTTATGATGAGGCAGTATTCATCCATGGCAAGATCTAGCATAACAAGCTGTACTCTCTTATAAAGGGTAAATATCCTCTGAAGCAGGAGTATGGCTGCCTATGTATCGAGGCATATGTGCAATCCCCCCACCCTGGTGACTTCCTGGTGTGATGAGTCAGAGAAAGTGCACATTGTGGGTGATGACTAGGATGTTAATTTGCGGAACGTCTAACGAATTATGTTTATCACGTCCTATCAACTATCATCTCTCTGAATCTCCAACTCGGGTTTTGGTTTTTGCTTAGTATGGGCTAGATACTGGAAAACAAGCCAAACTGAGGTCATCATGAGTCCAGGTAGTAAGGGCAAGAGACTCGGAATCAGAGTCAGAAAACTGTATTGCCATTAAAGCAGAGCGAGACTTATTTGACACCAAACATAAGCGCATTCAACATTTCCAAAAAGATGTAGATTTTTATATGTATGTTATTTGTCTGTGCTCTGGCTCTTCTGGAACAGAAGAACAAAATCAGGCAGATTTCTCTTTTTAACCCTTAGGCAGTATTTTATGCTAGTTTTCCTCTTTTTATTCATTTCTTTCTGTTTGTCTTTCTTGCTGGTTTAGCTCCTTTCTTCGTTCAAAATTTTTTCTTTCTTTTTTCTTTTCTCATGCCTGTCTGTTCCAGCTTTCTTTTTATCACTTTTCTTTTTTACTCTTTTTTGTTTTCTTCTTTTTATAGTTTGTTTTCTTTTTTTTTTCTGATGTCTTTACATTATCTTTTGTTCAATCAATTTTTTTTATCTTTCTTCCAGCTTTCCGTTTCTTTGCAACTCTTTATTTCTTTATTTTCTGTACTCTGTCTTTTGTTTAAGCGCATCTTTTGTTTCTTTTTTTTAGTGTTTTTTCATTCCTACTTTCTTTTCAGACAAATGTTGTTGCTTTCTGTCATTTTTTATTCTGTGAGTTTTTCTTTCAGTTCATGTGCTTCACAATTCTGTTTTCTTTATTTATCTTGTGAGTTTTGCCTTCTGTTTTTTTTTACCTGTCAGTCACGTTTCTTTTCTTCGCTATCGTTTTGTCCATTGTTTTTTTTTTTCCTTTCTGGTTCCTTTCTGTACCT
>CM060336.1:46031206-46034310 GCA_030674155.1 Stramonita haemastoma
CACCTTTATCATAGACATAGATCTGTGAAGACAATGGCACAAAATACAAAATATGCAGGGTTTATATGATTTTTGGCATCTGTTTTACACTGTCTTCTGTACATGGATTCAATAAAATGATTACGGTGAAATCGAATAAAACAATGTCATAGCTTTTTGAAGACGTTATGTTAGCAGCTGTCCATGTTTTCTGTTTTCTTTTTTTTTTTCCAGAAATTTTCTTCCTTTCTTTGTTTCTTTGTTTATGTCTTTTTTGTTCATTCTTTCTCTCTCTTTTTTTTCATTTTTTTTTCTATCTTTCTTTCCTTTCTTTCTTTCTCTGTTTCCTTTCTTTTCTTCCTCTTTCTTTCTTTCCTTTTCTTCTTTCTTATTTTTTTTTCTTCTTTCCTTGTTTTTTTTCTCCTTTCCTTTTTTATCTTTCTCTCTGCCTTTTTTAATTGTTTGCGCTATTTGGTTTTTTTTTTTTCCCTTTTTCCTGCCGTTTCTCATCTTTTATTTCTTTCTTTCTATCCGCCTTTATTTTTCATATTCCTTTTTTACCTGTTTTCTTTTTTGTTTCTTTTCTTTGTTTTCTGGGTATTTTTTTCCTTTTTTACAGTTTTTTTCTTCCTTTCTCCTTTTGCTATCTTTCTTCTCTTCCATATGTTTTTCTTTCTGTCTTTGCTTTAATTCAATGTTTTTCTTCCATTTCTTTCTTCTTTTTTATTGTCTACTTTTTACTTTCTTTAATGTTTCTGTCTTTTGTCCCCGAATTCTTTTTTTTTATAAAGGCGTGTTTATTCTATGTTTAATTTAATTTTCACTTTTTGTGTCTTAACAACTATTTAATTCTTCAAAATCTCTCTCTTTTTTCCTTCTCCTCATCCTCTTTCACTTTCCTCTCTATTTTGCTTTTTTCCTTTTCCTTTTTTTTCCGACATCTTTACAATCTTTCTGCTGCTTTTTCTAAAGAAAACGTAAAAAAGCTCTTTTTCTCACGCAGAACTGTTTCATGAACGCAGGCAAGTTTGCTCCAGTGAAAAGCAAAAATCCAAAACAAACCTAGATGGAGAGAAAGAGAAAACTATTGAAGAAGCAAACACATTCAGTATCAAGTCTAAAAGGTCAGTAGAAATTCAAGTCTTTTATTCAATTTATTTTTTATTTTTAAAAAGCGATCACGAGTTTAATAATTAGCAACAAACTTGTTGTTTTTATCAACGATACAGAACATGTTCTTTCCGCTGAAATTTGTTCCGAGATGTGAAACTGCACGCAATTGAAAGTTCAAATGTGTGACTATGGTGACTTTTTTTTCTCTCCCTTTGTTTAACTCTTTAATCTTGTTTTTGCTCCTTGTCTCCTTCTTCTTCTTCTTCTTCTCTTCTCTTCTTCTTCTTCTTCTTCTTCTCTTTTCTTCTTCTTTTTTCTTTCTTTCTTCTTCTAAATATTTTCGCAATTTTTTTTGCAATTTTTAGCAATTCTTCTTCGCAATTCTTTGCAATTTTTCTTCGAAATTGTTCGCAATTCTCTCTTCTTCTTCTTCGTCTTTCTTCTTCTTCTTCTTCTTTCTTCCTTCTTCTTCTTCTTCTTCTTCTTTCTTTTCTTCTTCTTCTTCTTCTTCTTCCTCTTCTTTAATTGCTTTTTTTGTCGTCTTATTCTTTATGTTTGCTTTTTTTCCCCTGTCTTTCCCACAGATCTCACAATCAATTCTTTCTCAATCTGTCTGTCTGTCTGTCTGTCTGTCTGTCCTGTCTGTCTGTCTCTCTCTCTCTCTCTCTGTCTCTCTCTGTCTCTCTCTGTCTCTCTGTCTCTCTGTCTCTCTGTCTCTCTCTTTCTGTCCCTCTGTGTCTCTCTGTTTCTCTATCTCTGTCTGTCCGTCTTCCGTATCTATGTCTGTCTGTCTGTCGTCTGTCTGTCTGTCTGTCTGTCTGTCTGTATGTCTGTCTGTCTGTCTGTCTCTCTCTCTCTCTCTCTCTCTCCTCTCTCTCTCTCCCTCTCTCCTCTTCTCTTCTTCTCCTCTCTCTCTCTCTCTCTCTGTGTCTGTGTCCTGTGTTCTGTGTGTCTCTCTCTCTCTCCTCTCTCTCTCTCTCCTCCCTCTCTCTCCTCTCTCTCTCTCTCCTCATCCCCCCCCTCTCTCTCCTCTCTCTCTCCTCTCTCTCCCCTCCTCTGCTTTCTTTTCTGTGGTTTTCCCTGCTTTTTTTTTCGTTTAATGATACCCCTTAGGTCTCTCTCTAAAATGGATAATTCCCTCTCTTTTTTTCTTCATAGCAGTCTCACACCGATATGCTTTTACCCAAAAAAAGCTACGATCAATCCATAAGCCTTTGAGAAATTGACTTTAAGGCAAAAAATAGCTGAGCAGAAATAGCAGCAGCAGTACAGGAACAAGAGAAAACCTGAAAAAAGGGCATCACTAATCCTCCAGCCCTTAAGTGTCACAACAAAATCGAAAGTCACCTAAATAATAACCGTCCGCAATTATGCTTTTGTCACATTGAGCTCAACGGTATTAGATGTTTTATTTTTATTTTTAGTAAAGTGCATGGTAGAGTAGATGTCCTATCTAGTAAATGAGAGGTCCAGGTTCGATTGAAGCCAGATCTCCTTCATTATCTCTTTTGTAAGTCACGGTATTGATGTGTGCTGTTGAAATGAAACCCAAGGTTACTTTTTTCCTGTAGAGATGCCAGGGGGCCTTTCAACATAAATAGCATCCGCACTATCTGTCCTTAAGTTTCTTTTCTCTCTGTCTTTCTTTGTTTCTGCCCTGTTCCTTTTCTTCCAGTCACCTTTCTTCCTTGTCTATTTCTGCCTTCTTGGTCCATTCTCCTGCTGCCATTTTCCTTTCATAAAAGACGAACAGATAACAATCTCTCCCACCGCCAAAGTTGGATGCGCTGGCCTGATTTGTCAGGCGCTTAACGGCTGTTGCAACGCGTTTTTTCCGCTCATTAAGACATAATAGTTGCTGAGTGATTGAAAAGAAAAGAAGAAGAAAGAAAAGAAGAAGAAAAAAAAAGAAGAAAAGAAGAAGAAGAAAAGAAGAAGAAGAATAAGAAAAAAAAGAAGAAAAAAAAAAAACAACAACAATAAGAACAAGAACAAAAAGAAAAAAGCAAGGT
>CM060336.1:46034410-46036910 GCA_030674155.1 Stramonita haemastoma
AATTTAGCCTATTTTTAAAATGGGGGGGTTTTTTTTGTTTTTGTTTTTGACTTATAAGGTGAAGGACCTGTCAAGGACTTTGGGAAAAACTCCATCCCAGGAGGGGATCAGCCCGGGGTCGGTTTTGTGTGCTTGGCCATTACTATGATCAATCGCTTTTTTTCCGGTTGTGACTTTGGGAACAGACTTGGGCATACACACCTTGTATGAATCCCCTCCCCAGTGCTCCAAAATTATCTTCGTTTTTGCAAAGACTTTAAATTCGTGTCAACAACGCAAGCAAAACTTTTGGAATGTGGGAGCACTAGGAGGAATTCTCCCTGATTGTTGCTGAGGGACCTTGACAGTCACTGGACAAGTGTGTTCAACTTGGTGATTGGGCATCGGTGATTCCCCCAACTGGGGAAAAAATCTAAAATCCAAATCTTTCCCCCCCTTTATCCCCCCCCCCCCCCCCCAATCCCCCCCCAGTGAAACGAATAAGTCACCTTCAGAAGTGGTTTTTTATATTGGACCCACCCAAAAGCTAAATAAAACAACTTTTTTTTTTTTGTCTTTTTTTTTGTTTGTTTTTGTCTCTTATTTGGCCTTTATATTGTTTTTTTAGTTTGATTGTGTCTGTGTGTCTCGAGTAATATTGAAAATTTTTTTTTTTCTTTTTTACATTAAACCCATCATCCCCCCCCCCCTAATTATGGGCCCCACCACTTTCCCCTTTTTTTCCAAAAAAAATAAAATTTTTTTTTTTCCCCCCCTTCGTTGCACAATACTTGTTTTTGGGGGTTGGGATTGGGTTAAGATCTAAAATTATTACACGTTTGGTGTTTTTTTCTGGCAACTTGAAAGCAGTTTTTTTTTTTTTTTTTTTTTCCCCCTTTTTTTCCCCTACATTTCCCCCTTCCTCCTAGGGGTGCCCACCCCCCTTTATTCCCTAATTATTCCATTGATTGTCACCTTCCGTTTTTTTACACACATTACACATCAGCAACAAAATCATCTAGTTTTTTTTCACTTTTTTTTTTTTTATTTTTCATCCCCTTACCCCTATTGAGTGCCCACTACCCTTTTTTCCCCATTCATCTCTAATTGATTTTCACCTTTTCTTGTCTTAGGACACATTATCACATCTCCAGCAAAAACCAACACAACTGATGCATTCAAGACACAACACGTGGCCCTCTAAGGAAGGCCTACGAAATTTGTCACTTAAATATAAATCATGCAGTCAATAAAATTGAAGACATATCAACACTTATTAGAAACCATGGCAAACCATTTCACATACTAGGGCTATCTGAATCAAGACTCTCGAAGCACATAGTAGACACTGATTTATATATCCCAGGATATAAAATCATACGAAAGGATCCACAAAGGCAAAAAGAAACAGGAATCATCATATACATTAGTGAATCTATAACATTCAAGCGTCTCATTCATCTTGAACATTGTGATGTAGAATCTGTCTGGTTTGAAATCTCCATGAAAGGTTCACCACCTATTGCAATGGGATTCTGCTATAGGAATCCAGCAGAAAGAAAAAAATTGGATAGACAAGTTTGACGAAATGATGAATGTAGTTCTATTAGAATCCAGGGAAGTAATACTACTAGGTGATTTTAATATTGATTTAACAAAAGTAAATAATATATGGACGCAAATTACTAATTCATTCAACCTTCACCAACTAGTTAGTTTACCCACGAGAGTCACACCAAATTCAAGCACAATAATTGATCACATCTACGTATCAAATCCCAAAAACATCATAGAAACATGTGTCCCTGTCTATAACTGCAGCGATCACTACCCAGTCTGTACTACATGGTCAAAAAAAGGAGCAAAAATTCCCAAACCTGGACATAAAACCATAACATATCGTTCTTTTGCAAAATTTAATGAACAGCTTTTCCTTCTTGATCTAAGTAACTCTATGCTCTCAGAAACATTAAACATTACTGATCCAGACAGGGCCATTGAAATTCTGGATAAAAAACCTTCACTGAAATCTACAACAAACATGCTCCACTTAAAACCATAAGGGTCAAACATGTCCCCAAACCGCCTTGGATTACAAAAGAACTAGAAGAAGCATGTTATCTTAGAGATTTATTAAAAAAACATAAATATCATGAAGAGTCAAATAGATTACGAAACGCCATAAACTCACAGAAACGTCAAGAAAAAAAGAAATATTTCCAAGATTTACTGTCTTCCAAACAAAACTCAAAAATTATTTGGAGGGCCATAAATCAAATAACAAATAAACAATCATCTTCCAAATCAAATGTAATCAAAGATGTTACTGCTGAACAACTCAACAATCATTTCATAAACGTCTCTACTAACGTTGTTAACAATGATGATTCAAAATCCAATAACCTCAACACATTAAGACAATACTGCCAAGACAAGCATATTCCGTCAAAACTTCACATACCATTCATTCAGTTTTTGAGGTATATAAATTATTTAATTCACCTCAAACAATCAAGGACAC
>CM060336.1:46041910-46044410 GCA_030674155.1 Stramonita haemastoma
AAAGACTTCTATCCTTTATGAAAATCTAAGGCGTAAGAACTTTGGTCCCTAACGATGATGACGACATTTATGAAACCACATACGCACGGGGACAGATAAAACGTAAAAAGTAAAGGTGTCCCATAACCTTAATAGTCGTAGGGGAGTGAGGCGTCAGAGACCTCAGCTTCTCTACGGGCCAGCATATTGAGGGCGGAGCCCATCTCCACTCCCTCGCTGCTTCACCTTCCCTGACCCTAAAGATGACAGGTATATAAAAAAATAAACTGATAGTAAAAAAAACAAGGTACACCAGTGCTCTATTTCACTATCCTCGACATAAAAGAAAGGGAAAAAAACTTTTTTTCTAAAAGATTAACTGTTGACGATGCTGCTCGTTTCAGATGCGGAAATCTGTGCTGATTGTCTTGTTTCTGGCAACTCTGCTGGTGGTCGACACTGAAGCCAACTGGTTCAAGAACACCATCAACAAGATCAAAAATGCCATCAAGACAGCCATCGATGTGAGCACAACGTGTTGTCCATCAGTGTGTGAATGCAGTGAGGAAAGGTGGGAGGGGGGGAAGAGGGGAAAAGGGGAGGAGGGAAGGGGTGAGTGTTCGTTGTGTGTGTGTGTGTGTGTGTGTGTGTGTGTGTGTGTGTGTGTGTGTGTGTGTGTGTGTGTGTGTGTGTGTGTGTGTGTGTGTGTGTGTGTGTGTGTGTGTGTGTGTGTGTGTGGTGTGTGTGTGGTGTGTATGTGTGTGTGTGTGTGTGTGTGTGTGTGTGTGTGTGTGTGTGTGTGTAAGCCAGTATGTGTGCATGTGCGCGCTTACGTGTATAATAACAACTCTACTACAAAAAACCTGATTCCTCCTAAAGATCTTTACTAACCCTTAGCAGGTCATCAAAAACAAAACAATGATTATTTTTCTCAAAAGTATTTCCTTATGAAGATGCAGAAGATGTTATTTTTTAAGGAAAAACTAATAATTTCATATATGAACCAGCTGCCAAACGAGGTTTGTAATTGTTTTTCTTTTTTAAGAGTGTTGCTCTCAATACCTGACCAACACTGCAAGGTGTCTGCATCTCTCGGGCCCCGTTGACAAACGGAAAGTAGAGAGTACAGTCCAGACAAGTGGTCTTAAAGCACATACACTTATATACCAGCAATCATTACACCCCACTTAACATCATTGATCATCACGTTTGTTGTTTTTTGTTCACAGTGCTCATGTGTATCGTCTCCTTGTGGGTTTGGTTTTTGAGGAGTAAACATGCTTTTAAATACAGATTTCCTTTGTTTCATAAACACAAACACTTCCATACCAGTAATCATTACATCACCCTCAACATCATTGATTATCACGTTTGTTTTGGTGTTGACAGTGATAATGTGCATCATAGCCATGTGGGGTTTGTTTCATGAATAAACATGTTTTTTTAATAAAGATTTCTTTCTTTCGTATACACATACACTGACCATACTAGTTATCATGACATCACCCTCATCATCATTGGTCATCATGTTTGTTGTTCACAGTGCTCATGTTTATCATAGCTATGTGGGTTTTTATGAATAAACGTGGTTTCATAATATACACATACACTTTCCATACCAGTAATCATGACATCATCCTTATCATCATTGGTCATCATGTTTGTTGTTCACAGTGCTCACGTGCATCATAACCAGGGGGGGGGGGGGGTGACTGAATAAACATGTTTTTAAACAAATATTTCCTTTTTTCATATCCACATACACTTTCCATACAGTAATCACTACATCACCCTCATCAATCACTGATCCCCCTGTTTATCATTACTCACACTACCCACGTGTACCATAACCATGTTGTGTTGTTGTTGCTGTTTTGCTGAATAACCACACCTCTAAACCAAAATTTCCTGCTGTCCCCTGCTGACAGAAAGTGAAGGAGTTTGTCAAGAAGCATAAGCCTGTTATCGTGGACACTGTGGAGAGAATCATCGGGAGGATCGGGAAGCGGAGTGTGCCGAATCCTTGCTCCCCGGAGCAGGAGGCGAACATGAAGAAGATGGCGGAGGACCTGACCCAGTCCTGTCCCACCTTCGGCATTGACCCCAACGAGGGGCTGACTGCTGAGGCCGTGCAGTACGCTTTCGTGGTCAGCGATGGTCAGTATGAGTGTAGGGGGGTTTAATGTTTTATATAAGTTTTTCTAGGGTATTGATTTTTTTTTGTAGTCGATTGTGCGCATGTGTCTGTGCTTCCGTACTTGTGTAAATATTCTATCTATCTATCTATCTATTTATCTATCTATTTATCTATCTATCTATCTATCTATCTATCTATCTATCTATCTATCTATCTATCTATCTATCTATCTATCTATCTATCTATCTATCTATCTATCGATCGATCGATCGATCGATCTATCGATCGATCGATCGATCGATCGATCGATCGATCGATCGATCGATCGATCTATCTATCTATCTATCTATCTATCTATCTATCTATCTATCTATCTATCTATCT
>CM060336.1:46051910-46066970 GCA_030674155.1 Stramonita haemastoma
GTGCAGGTCTACACTTTTATACAATGTACATTTTCCTTGTAAATTCACATTTTAGCTCATTACTTACTTAAAATAAAAGAAACACCAATTACAATGGCACATTTTATCCCACACTACACTTAAAATCATATACCAGTAGTCTTTCACATACATTTTTATAAGACGTGTTTGTGTAAAATTTGCCATCAATCTTCTAGCGGAAGATTTATGCAGATCTGCTACCAAAACAAAAAACAAACCAAAAAAACCCTCGCAGTAGCACTTTACATACATATCAATAACAAATCACAGCAAATCTTTCTTTTTGTTTTCACCCCTCTCCCCGAAAAAGACAAAAAAAGCACACAGGCACATTTTATTCACTACTAAACTTAACATCAGATACCATTAGTCTTTCTCGTGTATTTTTCTTAAGTTGTGTTGGTGTAAAATCTGCCATCAATCGTTCAGCAGATCAATACACAGATCTGCCACCAACATCATCTAAAGTCATGTCATAGTATATTAATGCTAATCACAGCACAGGCTTTTATGTGTGTTTCCACATTTGATTGATTAAAACAATAAAATAAAAAAGAAAGCATCTCTCCACTAACTCTTTACATCATTATTCAACATCCTACATCTGCCTTTGCAATTTCTATTTGATCTTATTTTAAAAAAAACAAACAAAAAAGCACAGGCATATTTTCTTCAATACTACACTTAAAATAATATGCTATTAGTCTTTCACATTCAATTTTTGTAAGTGTTAAATCTGCCATTAATCTCCCAGCAGAAGATCAATACACATATCTGCCACCATCATCATCTAAAGTCATTTCACAGAATATGAATTCTAACCACTGCATTAGCTTTGTTTTCGTTTTCAAATTTGATGTGATTAAAAAAAAATAAAAGCATGAAAAGCCTCACTTTCCTTACGCAAATTTCACAGCTTTATACAAACTATAACATTTTATTCTCAATTTATATTTATGTTGATCTCATTACCAAAAAAAAAAGAAAAACCTCACACTTTACTCACTGCTATACTTAAAATTTTAGATCATTAGTCTTTCACATACAATTTTTGCAAGATGTGTTAGTGTCAAATCAGCCATCAATCTTCCAGCAGAAAATCAATACACAGATATGCCACCAACATCATCTTAAGTCACTTCACAGAATATCAATGCCAATCACAACACCAGCTTTCTTTTTGTTTTCAAATTTGATGTGATTTGAAAAATTAATTTTAAAAAAGATCTACACTATTATACCACATACTATATTTTTCTTGTCAGTTTTCATTTGATCTCATTAAAAACAACCAAAAACAATACACACACACACACACACACACACACACACACACACACACACACACACACACACATACACACACACACACACACACACACACACACACACACACACACACACACACACACACACACACACCAGAGCCACATTTATCACTTGCTATACACAAAATGATTAACATATCAATGCCATACACAACACCAGCTTTTTGTTTTACAATTTGATGTGATTTAAAAACAGATATAAAGAAAAAAAGAAAACCTCTCTAGCACACTTTCTACACTTTTATACCACATACATTTTTCTTGTCAATGTTCATTTGATCTCATTAAAAAAAAGATCAGGGAAGAAAACCTACCAGGACACACTTTCTACACAAATACACTGCATGCTATATCATTCTTTGCTGTTTACATCTCATATCAGTATTCAAAATAACAAGACTAATAAAACACACAATCATATTTATCCAATACTATACATTAGAACCATTGGAATATCAATGACAGTCACAGCACAAGTTTTGTTTTTGTTTTTATATTTGATGTGATTTTAGAATTTTAAAAAATATCAATAAACACTTTCCACAAAATTATACAACCCATTACATTTTTCGCGCGAATTTACTTTTTTTTTTATATCTCATTACCAAACAAAAAAAGATAAAAGAAAACAGTCACACTTTACCCATTGCTATACTTAAAATCATTAAATGTTTTGTCTTTTACATACATTTTTAGTAGTGTAAAATCTGCCATCAATCTTCCAGCAGAAGATCAATACACAGGTCTGCCACCAACATCATCAAAAGTCATTTCATAGATCATTAATGCCAATCATAGCACAAGCTTTTTTTTTGTTTTCACACAAAAAAAGTAATTGATTTCACTAAAAAAAATGTTTTATAAAAATCCCAGTACACTTTCTACACCATTATACAACATGCTGCATAATTCTGGTCAATTTACATTTCACATTATTTTTTTAAAAAATACAAAAAACAGGTACATTATTCAATACTATACTTAAAACTATACAGCATTAGTCTTTCAAATACATTTTTCTGAAGTTGTGTTGGTGTAAAATCTGCCATCAATCTTCCAGCAGAAGATCAATACACAGATCTGCCACCAACATAATCGGAAGTCACTTTACAGACAATTAATTCTAACCTTTGCATAAGCTTTGTGATTAATCTTTTTTAAGGACAAGGACCCAACTTTCAATATGCAATTTTGTCACCACTTTATATAAACTATTACATTTTTATTCTCAATTTATATTAACTTGACCTTATTACCAAAAGAAGAAGAAAAAACTCACACTTTGCTCACTCCTACACTTAAAATCATATGTCATTACTTTTTCACACACATTTTTCGTACGAGGTGTCGGTGTAAAATCTACCATCAATCTTCTAGCAGAAGATCGATATACAGAACTGCCACCAACATCATCTAAAGTCATTTCACAGAATATTAATGCCAATCATAGCACAAAATTTATGTTATTTTCACATTTTTTGATGTGATTTAAAAAATAATTAAAAAAGAAAATATCTCACGCACAATTTCTTCATTATTATAAAACATACATTTTCCTTGTCAATTTTCATTTGATCTCATAATTAAAAAAAAAAGACAGGCACCTTTTATCGAATACTTAAAATCATTATTTATCAATGCAAATCACAACACAAGCTTTCCTTTTGTTTTCACATTCCATGTGCTTTACAACAGCAAAAAAGAAAGAAAAAAAGAAAGCCTCTCCCAAAACACTTTCTACACCAGTACACAGCATGCTATGTAAACCTTTGCTGTTTACATTTCATCACATTACATTTTGAAAAAAGAAAAGGAAAACACAAAGGCACATTTATCTAATATTATACATACAATTATTGGGATATTAAAGACAATCACAGAGCAAACGTTTTTTTTGTTGTCATATTTGATGTGATTTAAAAAATAATAATGTTAAAAACTTCTCCACATACACTTTCCCCAGCCTTGTACAAACTATTACATTTTTCTTGCCAATTTAGTTTATTTTGATCTCATTACCAAAAACAAAAGAAAAAAAAAGAAAACAAAAACAGTCGCTCTTTACCCAATGCTCTACTGAAAATAATATACCAGTAGCTGGTATATTTGTAACAGCATTGTACAAACTATTACATTTTTCTTCCCATTTTACATCAATTTTGATCTCATTACAAAAAGAAAAGGAAAACAGTCACTCTTTACCCACTATTACACTTTATATCATAAGCCAGTAGTCTTTCACATACATTTTTTGTAAGATGTGTTGGTGTAAAATCTGCCATCAGTCTTCCAGCAGATCAATACACAGATCTGCCACAATCATCATCTAAAGTCATTTCACTGAATATCAGTGCCAATCACAGAACAAGCTTTTTTATATTTTCATATTTGATGTGATTTTTAAAAAAGAAAAAGAAAAAAACCTCTTGAGGCACACTTTCAACACAGTTATAGAACATGCTACATTTGGAGGGGGGAGGCAATTCATGTTTGATCTCATTATTTAACACACACACACACACACACACACACACACACACACACACACACACACACACACACACACACACACACACACACACGCACACACGCACGCACGCACGCACGCACGCACTCACACCATCATGTACATCTGAAAAAAAAATGACTTGACACACACACACACACCAAAGTTTTCGTACACACACACACACACACACACACGCACGCACGCACGCACGCATGCACGCACACACGCACGCACGCACCACACACACACACACACACACACACACACACACACACACGGGGGGGGGGAGAGTGAGAGAGAGAGAGAGAGAGAGAGAGAGAGAGAGAGAGAGAGAGAGAGAGAGAGAGGAGAGAGAGAGAGAGGAGAGAGGGGGGGGGGGGGGGGGGGGGGGTTAACATAATCTTGAATAATATACTTAAAATCATATAGCTGTAGATTTTCACATACATATTTCCCAAGATGTGTTGGTGTAAAATCTGCCAAATAAAAAGAAATAAATAAAAGCCCTGAAAGACTATCGACCAGCTTATTTTCCTAAAGACTCATCTACCATCAAATCTGGATGACCTAACTCTGATTTTATTTCTATACCACTTAATGTCACAGCAGATTTCTTTGCATTAAATTCGGGCTGCTGTTCCCAGGGAGAGAGGAGCATCGCCACAAGTGTACCCGATTTGCTGCGTCCTTTTGGTAAAAAAGAAAAAAATGTATCAGCTTTTTTTTCCCCACGTCTTCCAAGGCAAAGTTTTCGAGTGTTGAACTTCTCAGTACATACTTATATGGGGCATGCAAGTTTTCGGTAGGCCTTTTCATCTAACGGCGATATTTCGACTTAGTATGTGTCAATTGCTGATGCAAGAAAAGGTATACCAAGAGTTAGTCTGTATGCTTTACAATCTATATTCTGAAGCTTCCTCAGCAAAAATTTTGGAGCATTAAAAAAAAACTTCTTGTCTATGTAATAATTTTGATCTGTTTACTGACGTCCATAAATGTTAAAGGATTTACAGATCTTGCCTTTAATAGCCTTCTGCTTACAAATAAATTTCAGGAGAATTAAGATTTTTCTTGTTTTAGTAAAAATGTACTGAGATGGATACTCCATATCAACTTCGATGTAAGAAATACACCTAAAAAAAATTTGTGAAGAAACACACAGACAACCCTCACCCAATAACCACAATGAGACATACAAAGGAAAGAAATATCATTTAAAAAAGCACACACAACATAACCACAACAAAATAATTTCTATTGAAAATAAACAACAAACAAAAACAAATGAATTGCCACCGAGTGGTCTAAGAGAGAGAACTAGCATATAGGCTACCCAATGTACGGTTGTTTCCCTTACACTGTATATCCAGTTCAGCTGCCGCCTGTTAGTAACAGCAACAAAATTATGATGATAATGGTTGTGTGGTCGTTCCAAATTAAAGATGATGTTCATGACAATGACGGCGATGACAACGTCTCCGATGACGTTCATGTCGTTGACAGAGATGATGGTGATGATGATGATGATGATGATGATGATGATGATGACGATGATGATGATGATGATGATGATGATGATGATGATGATGATGATGATGATGATGTCCCTGGTGGGCTTGTATTGGAAAAGGCTATCTTTATTTCTTTAAAAAAGTTATTTATCTATTACTTATTTATATATCTATTCTTTTATATCAAGGATAATGGAATAAGCACTCATGTGTTTTTTTACATCCAGTCCCCGAGTGTATGCAGTTTTGTCAATCTTGTCATCTGTTCCCACCGGCACACGATGGCCTACTCTTACGAAAGGCGGAACAGGATTTAACATGTGCACAAGATGTTCTGCGTGCGTTCGTACACGGGGCTCGGTTTATAGTCTCATCCAAGGATTTGGGGAGAGTGGAGTCAGCACTGATATTAACTCCAGGGGAAAAATCCCCTCGAACGGGAATCAACCCGGGTCGTCAAATTGCACGCGTAATGTTTTATTTATTTATTTATTTTATTTAATTTAATTATTTTATCTTTTATATCGAGGATTTTATTTATTTATTTATTTAATTTGTTTTATTTATTTTTTGATATCGAGGATAACAGAATAAGCAATCATGTGCTTTTTTTCATCCGGTCCCCGTGTGTATGCAGTTTTGTAAATATTGTCATCTGTTCCCACCGGCACACGATGGCCTACTCTTACGAAAAGCGGAACAGGATTTAACGTGTGCACAAGATGTTCTGCGTGCGTTCGCACACGGGGCCTCGGTTTAAAGTCTCATCCGAAGGACTTTTGGGGAGAGTGGAGTCAGCACTGATGTTAACTCCAGGAGAAAAATCTCCTCGACCGGACTCGAACCCGGGTCGTCAAATTGCCAGTGCAATGTTCTGACCACTGGAATAAGCACTCTTGTGCTTTTTTCATCCAGTCCCTGTGTGTATGCAGATTTGTAAATGTCATCTGTTCCCACCAGCACACGATGGCCTACTCTTACGAAAAGTGGAACAGGATTTAACATGTGCGCAAGGTGTTCTGCGTGTGTTCGCACACAGGGCCTCGGTTTAAAGTCTCATCCACAAGGCTATCCCGTCCCCCAGTAAAAGAAACACAGAGACAAAACCTCACCCAATAACCACAATAAGATATACAAAGGAAAGAAACATCATTTTCAAAAAATAAATAAACAAAATGCATACAAAACATGGCCACAACAAAAATAATATTGAAACCAAACAACAAAAAAATGAATTGCCACGGAGTGGTATAAGGAAGAGAACTAGCGCATAGGCTACCCAATGTACGGTTGTTTTCCATACTCTGTATATCGAGTTGGGCTGCTGCATTCTTAGCAAAAAGAACAACAAAATTATGATGGCAATGGTTGTGTGATGTTCAAAATTAAAGATGATGATCATGATAATGATGGCGATGACAACGTCTCCGATAAAGTTCATGATCACTGAGCTACCCCCCCCCCCCCCTACCAGGAGCAGTACAAGAAAAAATGATCGCCAGGTTTGCTGTTACAATTCGTTGATTGGTTGCTTAAAAGACTGCTTTAGTAATGGATTGATTGATTGATTGATTGATTGATTGATTGATTGATTGATTGACTGACTGACTGACTGACTGACTGCTTGTTTGATTGATTGACTGATTGACTCATTGATTGATTGATTGATGTGTGTGTACATTTGAATTTGTTAAAATATTAAGTATGATGATGATGATGATGATGATGATGATGATGATGATGATGATGATGAATGATGATGATGATGATGATGATGATGATACGAAGAAGAAACGTAATTTATATATTACCTTGTCGCCAGAACAACAACAACAACAACAAAACACATGAAAAATGTCGTGTAATGAAAACAGAATACTGTTTGAAAGATGTTATTGGAAACAAAAACAGAAGAGTGAACTGGGAAGGCAGGGGGTCAGGGGAAAGGAAGTCAGAAACAAAGAGAGTGATAGAAAAGGGGAAATTTCTTACACAGAATTTCCAGAGGATCGGCATCACCAAGGGGGGGGGGGGGGGGGAGGAAGGAAATTTAAGTCAGAGAAAAGAGGAAAGAAAACATGCATACATTGTTGACAGGCAGACAAAACGTGGATATACCGGTATTACTGACACAGTAGTCACATAGTAACACTACTACTACTACTACTACTACTACTACTACTACTACTACTACTGCTACTGCTACTCCTACTCCTACTACTACTACTACTACTACTACTACTACTAGATATATTAATACATAATTTTTATTATGACTGTATAAACTTGGGTCATACCTCATTTATAATAAAAAATAACATCAATGACACCGCCATGTCCCCACCTCACGCACACATTATTATTATTGATTTCAGTTACAACTGAAAAAAAGAAAGAGCATCCTTAGCTTTCCTTTCATTTGCTGAATGGATGGTGGTCTACAGATAACGGACCTGCCAAAGAATGTGAAATGTCCGGGTGGGAAGTGTGCGATGGCTTGACCCCGTTTAGGCCCAAACTATTCATTAGACCATGAGTGGTGGTCTGGATGCTAGTCTTTCAGATGAGACGATAAACTGAGGTCCCATGTCTTACAAAAATATTTAGCGCAGTAAAAGAACCCACGGCAACACGAGAGTTGTCCCTGGCAAAATTCTGTTGAAAACAGCCACTCTGATAGGGAAGGAAATACTGCTGCAGAGAGGAAAAGAAAAAAAATGGGTGGCACTGCTCTCGTGGCAACGCGCTCTCCCCAGGGAGAGCAGCCCGAATTTCACACAGAGAAATGTGCCGTGACTTAAAGTGGTGTGAACGTGTAAAAAGGGTAACAATAAAGCCCACTACAAACACGTTCAAGTGAAACAGAAAAGGAGGAGGCCTAAAGGAAATATACTACTACTACTACTACTACTACTACTTACTACTATACTACTACTACTACTACTACTACTACTACTATACTACTACTAATAATTATTATAATTATATAATAATTATAAATGGAACTTATATAGCGCTATATCTTGCAAAAACAAATCAAAGCGCTTGCATTCAACCAATTCTTGCGCATGTAGCCAACAACAATTAATCACTGTACAAGTTTACAAATCGTCTTCTAAACCACTTTATGTCACAGCAGATATCACTGCGTGAAATTCGGGCTGCTCTTCCCGGAAGAGCGCGTCGCAACAAGTGCAGCGCCCACCCGTTATTCTTTTTCTTTATCCTGTCTTCAGATGTATTTGTTTCCCTATTAGAGTGGCTTTTTTCTACAGAATTTTTCCAGAGGCAACCCTCAAATTTACGTGGGTTCTTTCATGTGCGCTAAATAATGATGTGTAACATACGGGACCTCGGTTCATCGTCTCATCCGAAAGACTAGGACCCAGACCACCACTTATGATCTAATGGATGGAGGAAAAGGTTTGGGCCCAAACGGTATTTGAACCACCGCAAACTTCGACCCTGACTTCAAGCTTTCTAGACAGGCGCGTTACCTCTAGACCACCGATTCGCTTAATAATTGATGAAAAAAATGTATAGTTTTGGATGTGTTTTTAAAGTGATCTTTGTTTTTGGTAAGTGTCAAAGTTTAAAGAGCCTATCCTGAATACAAGAAACTCGATTCGTACAGTTTGTTTCTGAGTCTTGGAAATATTAGGAAGTGGTTGTGTCTGTGCTTGTCTTTTTGTCTAAATCTTTGATTATCTTAGGATGTGCATTAATTAGGCTTTGATCTGCGTTTAAGATAATTAGCTTTGTACCTTTCTGTCCTAAATTGTTCATTTGTACTGTGGGTTTATATAGTTTCTGAAGTTTATCTCTGATTCAGTATCTTATGTAATCTAAGGAAGTTTCATTTTTTGTTATACAGGGAGAGGGTCAGCTCTATGTTCCTTCAGCTCTATGTCCACTCAGCTCTACTTTTCATATGCTTTCATATGTTTCCACTGAAAACAACTTCATATGCTTCCACTGAAAACAACTTCATATGCTTCCACTGAAAACAACTTCATATGCTTCCACTGAAAACAGCTTGGGGATCGTACTAAAACGTTACTTTTTATAACAATTATTTTCTTTTGTTAATTCATTTGATTTTTGATCATGTGCTTATGTGCAAATGACAATTACTATTTCTTGCTTTCCTCATTCAGGAAGTCAATGGGAAGGACAAAACATTTGATTTAAATGCGTTATCTCACTTAAAACTGCAATACTTGCGTGTAGTTATGTCTCATTGCGTGTAATTGGATTACGCGTACTCCTCTATTTGTCTGTCTTTTTTTGCTGCCTGTATTTCTGTATGTATGTCTGTCCATTCGTTTGCTTCTCTCTGTCTCCCCCCCTCCCACCTCTCTCTCTCATCATTTTCTTTATAAACTCACGCTTGACCATTGGTCAGTTTCACCATTGCTCGACCACAGGTCATTCTGACCATTGCTTGGTCACTGGTCACTCTGACCATTACGTCTGGTCATCATGTAACTGGACTTGAGGGAACATAGAGCTGAGGGTACATAGACATGCTCCCACAGGGAGCATGTTTGTCCTACACTTATAGAGAATGTATTAATCCAATGTACTCTGTGTGTGTGGTGTGTGTGTGTGTGTGTGTGGTGCGTGCGTGCATGCGTGCGTGCGTGTACGGCGTGGGCGACCTCATTTAGATCTATCAGCATGGCAGGTAAAGCAGCACGGGTTTTTTGAAATTCAAATTGAGGGGAGGAGGGGGGGGGGGGGAGTGGCAGCCCAGCTTATTTTCAAACAAGGTGCTGCCTTGCTGTGATTGGTGGGTGAATTTAGGACACTGAAGACAGGAGTTGGGATTGTGACCCCATTCTGTGAAAGAGAAGTTGGCGGCAGTTTGCTTAAGTGTCTGCTAAAGTCTCTTTACAATCTGGGATATGAGATAGACAGATCTCCCAGTGGACACAAAAGGGGAGGGGTATCAGTACAAAAAGCATGACCACTTTCTGCAAATTCTCTTTTCTATCTCTCTCATTGTTTCTGCCTTCGTCATTTTCTTCCTTTCACCACCTTTTTGTCTATTGTCTGCCTTCTTGGTCCAATCACATACGTTTTTTGCAGAAAGACTTTAAAGATTACAGTTCTCTCCTACACTGAAGAGCAATACAGTGGGCCTGAGTTGTGAGGTGCTTAATAGCAGCACTAGGCATGGTTTTTCATATGACACACAAGAAAATAAAAGCTACTGTCTGAGCATTCAAAGAAGAAAAACGTTTGAGGGGAGGGGGGGGTGGTAAAAAGGGGTGTAAGTTTATAGCAGCTTGTGTCTGCTGTTTTGTGCATGCATGTCATTTATCTGCATGAATGAATGTTTGCATGTATGAACGAGGTAGGTGTATTTGCACAAATGTCTCCATACATGCAAGTGTGCGTGCAGGTGTGTGTGTGTGTGTGTGTGTGTGTCGTGTGTGTGTGTGTCTGTGTGTGTGTGTGTGTGTGTGTGTGTGTGTGTGTGTGTGTGTGTGTGTGTGTTTGAAAAGCAATGTTGGTCACTAAAAAAATGACCAACCCAAAATACACACATGAAAAACTACTGTCTGATGAACTGCAAGAATGTTTAGATTCCAATAAATACCCAAGCAGCACCATCTTACCTTCACTAGAGGTGTGTCACAAACTGAAAAGTTTCTAGGCGCCCCTGTGTGCAGGTGTTTGTTAGGATAAATGATAGGGGGTGGGGGGGGACCTATCCTGCCACTGCTGTTGATGGTAGCAAGCATAACTGAAAACGAAATACACATGGAAAAGGAAAAAAAAACCGGGGGGTATGTCGATTTCGCGCGCTTTTAGATAGGTTTATATGCTCAGAGAAGAAAACACGAAAAAACTTTTATATGCATCAGCAGTTGTGTGTTGGTAGTGGGCCTCTCTGATTTTGTTATTCAGGACAACTGCGCGTTTACATAGAATTCACTTTTGAAAACATTCAGCTGACCAGAAACTCTCTCTCTCTCTCTTCTCTTCCCGTCTCCTCCTCTCATCTTTCTTATCATCTGCCATCTTTTCCTTCCTTTCACTGCAACAACTGAGGCAGGACAGGCCTGAAAAGGTCTTTGGGTCCGTCTTTGGCCCAAACGGCCTTTTTGGCAGGGGGTGGGTATGCATGCACGCGCGCGCACGCGCGCTGTTGTTTGTCAGTGTGTTTGTTTGTGTGCGCGCATGTGGAGGGGACCCTGCACTTTGACATGTGCATCATATGGCTGTGTATTTCATTATCATCGTGCGCGCTGCTTGGTTTTCGGTGCGTGCACTCTAGCCGACTTGCTTGCGGAACCGCTCTCTCAGCCTTGAGGGGTGCGGTGTCCCCACAAGTCCGGCGCCACACACATCGGAGATGGTGGGGGAGGGTGTTGCATACAGTCCCATCTGTCCGTCTGCTAGGGGCTGGAGCGGGCAAAAGTTGAGGCAGGACAGGCCTGAAAAGGGGTCTTTGGGTCCGTCTTTGGCCCAAACCGCGCCTTTTGGCAGGGGGGTGGGTATGCATGCACGCGCGCGCACGCGCGCTGTTGTTTGTCAGTGTGTTTGTTTGTGTGCGCGCATGTGGAGGGGACCTGCACTTTGACATGGTGCATCATATGGCTGTGTATTTTCATTATCATCGTGCGCGCTGCTTGGTTTTCGGTGCGTGCACTCTAGCGACTTGCTTGCCGGAAACCCGCTCTCTCAGCCCTTGAGGGGTGCGGTGTCGCCACAAGTCCGGCGCCACACACATCGGAGATGGTGGGGGAGGGTGTATGCATACAGTGCCATCTTGTCCGTCTGCCATAGGCAAAGGACAGGCCTGAAAAGGGGTCTTTGGGTCCGTCTTTGGCCCAAACCGCGCCTTTTTGGCAGGGGGTGGTATGCATGCACGCGCGCGCACGCGCGCTGTTGTTTGTCAGTGTGTTTGTTTGTGTGCGCGCATGTGGAGGGGACCTGCACTTTGACATGGTGCATCTATGGCTGTGTATTTTCATTATCATCGTGCGCGCTGCTTGGTTTTCGGTGCGTGCACTCTAGCGACTTGCTTGCGAAACCCGCTCTCTCAGCCTTGAGGGGTGCGGTGTGCCACAAGTCCGCGCCACACACATCGGAGATGGTGGGGGAGGGTGTATGCATACAGTGCCATCTTTCCGTCTGCCTAGGGGTCTGGAGGCGGGCAAAAGTTGAGGCAGGACAGGCCTGAAAAGGGGTCTTTGGGTCCCGTCTTGGCCAACCGCGCCTTTGGCAGGGGGGTGGGTTGCATGCACGCGCGCGCACGCGCGCTGTTGTTTGTCAGTGTGTTTGTTTGTGTGCGCGCATGTGGAGGGGACCTGCACTTTGACATGGTGCTCATATGGCTGTGTATTTTCATTATCATCGTGCGCGCTGCTTGGTTTTCGGTGCGTGCACTCTAGCCGACTTGCTTGCCGGAAACCCGCTCTCTCAGCCCTTGAGGGGTGCGGTGTCGCCACAAGTCCGGCGCCACACACATCGGAGATGGTGGGGGAGGGTGTATGCATACAGTGCCATCTTGTCCGTCTGCCTAGGGGTCTGGAGGCGGGCAAAAGTTGAGGCAGGACAGGCCTGAAAAGGGGTCTTTGGGTCCCGTCTTTGGCCCAAACCGCGCCTTTTTGGCAGGGGGGTGGGTATGCATGCACGCGCGCGCACGCGCGCTGTTGTGTTTGTCAGTGTGTTTGTTTGTGTGCGCGCATGTGGAGGGGACCCTGCACTTTGACATGGTGCATCATATGGCTGTGTATTTTCATTATCATCGTGCGCGCTGCTTGGTTTTCGGTGCGTGCACTCTAGCCGACTTGCTTGCCGGAAACCCGCTCTCTCAGCCCTTGAGGGGTGCGGTGTCGCCACAAGTCCGGCGCCACACACATCGGAGATGGTGGGGGAGGTGTATGCATACAGTGCCATCTTGTCCGTCTGCCTAGGGGTCTGGAGCGGGCAAAAGTTGAGGCAGGACAGGCCTGAAAAGGGGTCTTTGGGTCCCGTCTTTGGCCCAAACCGCGCCTTTTTGGCAGGGGGGTGGGTATGCATGCACGCGCGCGCACGCGCGCTGTTGTTTTCAGTGTGTTTGTTTGTGTGCGCGCATGTGGAGGGGACCCTGCACTTTGACATGGTGCATCATATGGCTGTGTATTTCATTATCATCGTGCGCGCTGCGTTGTGCGCGGTGAGGGGCCCTGCACTTGCATGGTGCATCATATGGCGTGTTTTCATATCATCGTGCGCGCTGTGGTTTTGGTGGTGCATCTAGCGATTGCTGCGGAACCCGTCTCTCAGCCCTTGAGGGGTGCGGTGTCGCACAAGTCCGGCGCACCTGGGTGGTGGGGAGGGGAGCTACGTGCCATCTTGTCGTTGCCTAGGGGCTGGAGGCGGCAAAGTTGAGGCAGGTTGCCTGAAGGGGCTTTGGGTCCCGTCTTTGGCCAACGCGCCTTTTTGGCGGGGTGTATGCATCCGGCGCGCGCGGCTGTTGTTTTCAGTGTGTTTGTTTGTGTGCGCGCTGTGGAGGGGACCCTGCCTTTGACATGGTCATCATATGGCTGTGTATTTTCATATCATGTGCCGCTGCTTGTTTTCGGTGCGTGATCTAGCCGACTTGCTGCCGGAACCCGCCTAGCCCTTGGGGGTCGGTGTCGCCACAAGTCCGCGCCAACACAGGGATGGTGGGGGAGGGTGTATGCTCAGTGCCATCTTGTCCGTTGCTGGGGCTGGAGGGGGCAAAATTGAGGCAGGACAGGCTGAAGGGTCTTTGGGCCCGTCTTTGGCCCAAACGCGCCTTTTTGGCAGGGGGGTGGTATCAGCGCGCCACGCGCGCTGTGTTTGTCAGTGTGTTTGTTTGTGTGCGCGCATGTGGAGGGGACTGCATTGCATGGTGCATCTATGGCTGTGTATTTTCTTATCGTGGGCTGCTGGTTCGGTGGTCTTGCCGACTTGCCCGAAACCCGCTCTCTAGCCTGGGGGTGCGGTCGCCACAGTCCGCGCCCAATGGTGTGTGGGGGAGGGTGTATGCATACAGTGCCATCTTGTCGTCTGCTAGGTCTGGAGGCGGGCAAGTTAGGCGGCAGCCGAAAAGGCTTTGGGTCCCTCTTTCCAAACCGGCCTTTTTGGCAGGTGGGGCATCACCGCGCGCAGCGGTGTTGTTTGCAGTGTGTTTGTTTGTGTGCGGCAGTGGAGGGGCCTGCCTTGACATGGGGGCTAATGGCTGTGTATTTTCATTTATCGTGCGCGCTGCTTTTTCGGGGTGCTTGCGATGCTGCCGACCCGCTCCTGTTGAGGTGGGTTGGTCGCGCAAGGGAGTGGGAGGTGTATCATCGTTCTTTCCGCTGCTGGGTTGGGGGCAATGACTGCAGCCGAAAAGGGCTTTCCCTTGGCCCAGCGCCTTTTCGGGCGAGTGAGGGGGGGTTGTTTCATCTTTTGTGTGGGATGGGGGGGACTGCAGACAGGCTAAGGCTTTTTTTCTTTTGGCCGCTGTGTGCTACCGCGGCCCCGCTTGTTAGGGTGTGGCCAGTGGGCCCCATGAGTGCTACTGTGTTTCTTATCGGCGGGTTTGGGCACGCGATGGGCGTTCTTGGTGGGCCGCGGGCAAAGTGGGGTTCCTCTTCCTCCTGGCGGGGAAGTACGGCTGAGGTTGTCCCCTTGGCACCCTTGGGGGGGGTGCAGTCACCGGGTGTGTTGGGGGGCCTATTGA
>CM060336.1:46067070-46069570 GCA_030674155.1 Stramonita haemastoma
GATTGTACTCTACTCTCGTATTCTACTCTATGCAAACAAACTTTACAATCATACTTGATGTGTGTGGCGCTGGACTGATGTTGACACCACAGACCCGAAGATGGCAACTCCCATGTACAAAGCCAAGTTTGTCGGAAAGAAACATGGTACAGTGTACGCATAAATGACCCCGCAACACACATCAAATAATAATATCATACGATATCATGCACCGAAGCATCACCACATTCATACACACACAAACGTACACACAAACAGTACCGCTTGCATACCCCCCCCCCTTCCCAAATACACCATAAATAAGCTGAAAGCGACAATGTGTGACGCAAAACTGACCCATAGAACACACATCAAATAATAATAATATACAATATCATGCACCACAACAATCTGCAGGGTCTCATCAACACGCACAAACAAAACAAAAATCGCACACACAAAAAATCGAACACACAAACGCCAGCAAACGCACGAACGCGCGCATACATACACACCCTCCCATGAATAATCTAAAGAAGCATTTCCAAAGATGTGACGCAAACGCCGTTTTCAGGCCCTTGCCACCCAGCACTTTCCCGCAGTTACAGAGCCCACGGCACCAAGACCCTATTCTACTCTATGCATATAAACTTTACAACCATTTTCGATGTATGTGGCGTTCGACTTGTGGAAACACCCACAGCCCCAAAAATGGCAACCCCGCTTGCACATAGCCAAATTCGTCGCAAAGAAACAGGGTACAGTGTACGCAAAAATGCCCCCTACAACACATCAAATAATAATATCATACAATATCATGCACCTAAGAAATCTGCAAGGTCTCCACACGCACAAGCAAAAACAATCGCACACACAAATACCAGCAAACGCACGCACGCGCGCATGCATACACACCCTCCAATGATTAAGCTAAAGAAGCCTTGCCAAAGATGTGACGAAACGCCGGAATCGGGCCATTGCCACCCGCACTTTTAATCAGTTGGGCACCAAGACCCTATTCTACTCTATGCATACAAATTTTACAATAACATTTATTGTGTGTGGCGCTGGACTTATGGTGACACCAACGCCCCGAAGATGGCAACCCCCTTGTACATAGCCAAGTTTGACGGAAAAAAACATGGTACAGTGTACACAGAAATGACCCCCACAACACACATCAAATAATAATAATATCATACAATATCATGCACCACAGCATCACCACATTCATACACACACAAACGTACACACAAACAGCAACGTTTCCATACCCTCCCCCCTCCCTGATGATGATGATGATGATGATGATGATGATGATGATGATGATGATGATGATGATGATGATAATAATAATAATAATAATATAATAATAATAATAATAATAATAAATGAATAATATGATTAATAATAATAATAATATAATAATGATTATGATGATGATAATGATAATAATATAATAATAATAATAATAATAATAATAATAATAATAATAATAATAATAATAATAATAATAATAATAATAAAAAAATAAAAAAAATTTGATCATACTGCAGGGCAGAGATGACAGGAATAGTGATACAAATTATAATTAAGAAAGACACATGACAGCTAAATTCATATGAGTTTAAACATTCAAGACAACTTAAATACAAAATTCTCTCTCCCCTCCTCTCTTCTCTCTCTCTCTCTCTCTCTCTCTCTTCTCTCTCTCTCTCTCTCTCTCTCTCTCTCTCTCTCTCTCTCTCTCTTCTCTCTCTCTCTCTCTCTCTCTTCTCTTGGGGACAGGTAGCCTAATGGTCAGAACATTGCTCTGGCAATTTGACCACCCTGGTTTTGAGTCTGGTCGAGGAGATTTTTCTCCTGGAGTTAAAATCAGTGCTGACCCCACTCTCCCTAAAAGTCCTTTGTATGAGACTTTAAACCCAAGCACCTGTGCGAACACAGGCAGAACATTTTGCACGCCGATAAATCCTGTTATGCTTTTCGTAAGAGTAGGCCATCGTGTGCCAGTGGCAACAGATGACATTTACAAAACTGCATACACACAGGGACTGGATTTAAAAAAGCACAAGAGTGCTTATTCCATTATCCTCAATATAAAAGAGAAAAAAAAAGAATAAATCAAATCAAGTCTCTCTCATGTAAATTAAAAAACAGAAAAAGGCTACAGCCTAAAAGAAGAGCTGTATCAAGTACTTGTTGCCTTATTGTGAAACTTTGTACAACTTGTTATATACACACATCCACTCCCCCATCTCCAACTTTGTTTTGAGTTGTGGCCCAAGCAGTTTGAATTCAGTTCTAACACTAGGCCACAATACAAGTATGTTGAAATGAAACAGTAAAGGGTGATGCTATATCACATGCAAATGTACACGTTTACAAATCATGTTCTAAACACTTATCCATGAAATATCTTTTAGACGTGTTTTAAAATGATCTTTGTTTTTGATATATTTCAAATTTTTTGGTAGTTTATTCCATAGATCGCTACTGAATATAGGAGGCTTGATTTATA
>CM060336.1:46074570-46082070 GCA_030674155.1 Stramonita haemastoma
TCATCATTGATTCTTACTTCTCATTTTCGTTTCTGAATCAGTGACTTTTATAACATTACCGTAATATTGTATCTCTGTGTTAATTCTTGCCTGTTGTCTGATGCTTGGTATGGTTCCTTACTTTTGGTATTTGGATCATTATAATTGTTGATTTTATTTATAATTTTATTGGCAGTATCTCTCCCCCCCCTCCAATATTAGTTAAAAAAAGTTTCCCCCCGTTTATCCAAATGTATGATTTATATCACATGTATAACTTTTGACAGATGGTGGTGGATTGATGTTTCCAGTTGTTTATTTCATCTTGTTCTCTTGTTTGCTCTTTACCTATTAACACTTTTCTATTCTTCCATAATCAAAATCTTTTTATTGTGACTTCTGATTTTGTCTTCTGATCGAGTGCATTTTTATTACCTTATCATATATAGTGTCCTTATTCTTGTGTGTTGCTTGGTACTGCGTAAAATTTTATTGTTTAGTATCTTTTCATCTTGATGTATCCCTGAAAAGGGCGGGGACTGGATGTAAAAAAGCACACGAGTGCTTATCTATTATCCTCGAATAAAATACTTTGCCTTGCCTTGCCTTGCCTTGCCTTGTCTCTCTCTCTCATTTCCTTCCCTTTCCTTTCCTTTCCAACTTCCACCTTCACATATATTATCCTAGACTTATTATGAAGAGGAGTGTTTGGGTTATTATGTTGGATTCAATTTGTGTTCTTACCATTTGAATATAGAGATGTGTTTTTATGTAGTTTTTTGTGTTTAAAGGGTTTTTTGTTGTTGTTTTTATGTCTGTTTTTTCCCCTTCTGGGCCTACTTTGCTTGTTTTCCCGCTCTCCACACACACACACACACACACACACACACACCACACACACACACACACACACACACACACACACACACACATACACACACAGGTTTGTTTAAATGATTATCAGTGTATCCAGTTAGGATGACGCGTTTTGTTGAATGTATCCCTTTTTCTTCTTTGAAAATATTGGTGAAACTGCTGTTGGTGGTGATGCTGGTATGTAGGGGTAGGAAGGGGGGTTCTTAGCTTTATTCCCTGATCAGGCAAGGGCCGGATGAAAAAAAGTATGTAATGCTTACTCTGTAACCCTTGAAAAATAAAGATTATTCATTCATTTATTCATTCATTCTCGCTTCGTTTCTCTGTCTGTCTGTCTCTCATCTGTCACCCCCCCGCCCCCTCTCTCTCTCTCTTTCTCCCCATGACAGAGCAGTGACACATTAAATCAATACCTAGAGTGGCACACACCACCTGGTGTAGCTCTCACGGCAAGAGGCAGGCAGGCAGGCAGGCAGGCCGAGGTGACGTAGCCCTACTCTCCTCTGGCCCAGCTGTGCTGCAGGCTGGCTACCTGTTGCTGAACTCACCCCAGCTGTCGTCTGGCTCCTCTCTGTGTGCAGCCTACAGGGCGAGCGTTTTGGCAAATGGCAGTTACTTTTTGTGACGCGCTGTCAACGTTTTGGACTTTGTTTAGTTTGGAGGATGAGAAGGTGCAGTGTGTTGAAAATCTGTCTGTGTGCTCTGAGTATGCTATGCCTTTGCCGGGTTTTGTTGTTGTTGTCATTGTTGTTGTTGCTGTCGGTGGTAGTGGTGGTGGTGGTGGTGGTTGGTGTAATCTGTCGTTTTGGCGGCGATTTTTTTGATATTGTCGGTAGGCGGCGGTGATAGCGGTGGCAGTAGCTGTGTTGGTGATGATGGTGGTTAGATTTGGTTTAGTTTGGGTTTATATGTTGATGTCTTCTGCACACTGGCTTGCTGATTAGGGATCAGTGTTTAGCTTTCATTGTTCTTCGTCTGGCTGGTTGCCTTGATCACTTTCCACACAAAAGAAAAGTAGAGCAAAAAGAGTATTGTGCATTGAGAGACCAGCCAAAACACTGGTATCGTCCGTACACACACAACAACAGCAACAACAACAACAACAAAACTATGTACTCAGAGAGAGAGAGAGAGAGAGAGAGAGAGAGAGAGAGAGAGAGAGAGAGAGAGAGAGAGAGAGAGAGAGAGATCAAATCAAATCAAATCAAATCAAATCAAATCAAATCAAATCATACCATATCATTACAAATCAAATCACATCAAATCAAATCAAATCAAATCAAAGCATTCTTTTATTTCGAGGATAATGAAAAAACAGTCGTGTACTTTTTACAGAGAGAGAGAGAGAGAGAGAGAGAGAGAGAGAGAGAGAGAGAGAGAGAGAGAGAGAGAGAGAGAGAGAGAGAGAGAGAGAGAGACAAGGCAAGGCAAGGCAAGGCAAGGCAAGGCAAGGCAAAATTCTTTTATTCGAGGATAATAGATGAGCACTCATGTGCTTTTTTACATCCAGTCTCCGCCCTTTTCAGGGAAAACATCAAGATAAAAAGATACTAAACAGTAAAACTATATGCAGTACCAAACAACATAAAGAATAAGGACATTATACATAATAAAATAATAAAAATGCACACTTTCAGAAGACGAAAATCAGAAGCCACAATAAAATGATTTTGATTATAAAAGAAAAGAGAAGCGTTAATAGATAAAGAGCAACCAAAGAAACATAATGAAATAAACAACTTAGCAACTAAAAAAAGTCCACCCAAAAATACTTAGCTACAAACATTGTTACAACTCATAACAACAAAATGAACTCAGAAGGAACTAAAGATAATACAATGATTGTAATGATGACAATAAGAATAATATCAACAATAGTGAATAATGTATGATAATAATACACGTAAAACTCACTCCTACACGTAGGTCACACAGACACACACACACACACACACACACACACACACACACACACACACACACACACACACCACACACACACACACACACACACACACACACACATACATACATACATACATACATACATACATACATCATACATACATACATACATACATACATACATACATACATACATACATACATACATACATACATACATACATACATACATACATACATACATACATACAACTCACTCACGCATGCACGCTCGCAGGCAAATGCACAAACAAATCAACACACACACACACAAATGCACACAACACACACACACAACACACACACACACACACCACACACACACACACACACACACACACACACACACAACACACACACACACACACACACACTTACTCACACTTATATTTATAAGCACATATCCGCAGGCGCACATGTACTTGAGGTGGTAGGTTTTTTGTGTTGTTGTTTTTTTTTCTTTAAAAAAAAAAAAAAAATTAGTCATAGAAAAAAGAAGAATGATACAAGTCAAACAATCATATCAGGTGACAATATTATCCTTTCTTTTACATTCATACTTCATATAAAAAAGAAGAAACAAAAGCAAGCAGCAAAGTTAAAACAGAAAAAAACAAGACAAAAACAAGACAATCAAATACTATGAGGTAGGACCCATCAACAACAACAACAAAAAGTCATGCAAATCATAATATTTTAATACAAAGGAGACGACAAATAAAAACAATACACCCCCCCCCCACACACACACACACACAACACCCAAACAACACTCACCACACACACACACACACACACACACACACAAAATTCGCGCTCATGTCATCAATAAACTTCATTTTAAAAGAAATATATGCCTAATTTTAATCAAGTCATGTAACGGAACACAAAAAGAATCCATCCGCTGTAAGGCATATATATTAAAACATACATATTTCTAATACCTGAATCTTATGATTATGTATTTATGGTCATAGAAATCGCGTTCATAACCATTTTGTAATCATAATGAACATAATTATTCAGCTTACTTGAGAATTAAAAAAATTATACAAAATCAACTGCATTCAACACGTGATTATTAAATAGTACAAAGTGAATAAAGTTTTCTCAATATGGATGAAACATGTTTAGGGCAACGAAGAGAGAGAGAGAGAGAGAGAGAGAGAGAGAGAGAGAGAGAGAGAGAGAGAGAGAGAGAGAGAGAGAGAGAGAGAGAGAGAGAGAGAGAGAGAGAGAGAGAGAGAGAGAGAGAGAGAGAGAGAGAGAGAGAGAGTAGTACACAGTACATTTTTAGCCAGGTAGTATTGCTCACAATTTTCAACCGACCAATAATATCATCACTTAACACTCCCTATCTTTTACTTATGCATATATAAGAATATACTATATGATAAATGTGACATGAAAATAAAATATTAAAAATTTACTCTTTGAAATCAGTTACAAGTGCACAAAGATAAGATACCATATAAGATACATTTAAACACACACACACACACAACACACACACACACACACACACAACACACACACACACACACACACACACGCACGCACGCACACGCACACACACACACACACACACACACACACACACACACACACACACACACACAACACACACACACCACAGAAGAAGAGAGAGAAAGGGGGAGAATTATATATAGCCAACAGGATGAGTACTGGTTCATTAGTTTTGATGCATCAAGTGCATTAGGTGATTTTTGAAGGTCGACAATGATTGGTGCTGTTTAATTGAATCGGGAAGGGAATTCCACAGTACAGGGCCTGAGTATAGTAAACTGGACTTGAACAAGTCTATTCTTGGGATTGGAATACTTGGCTTTTCAGTATTTCTGGAACGATTCATTGGGAACTTATCTCTTAAGGATGTGGGGACAGCTCCTGCCATTATCTTAAACATCAGGATGCCCTTGTTATATTTTAGTCTTTGTTGTAGGGGGAGAATACTTAACTGAGTATAATCCACGTCAAGTAATGTTGTTTTCTTCAGGAGGATAAGTTTGAGAGCACGTTTATACAGACTTGATAAGGGTTTCATAGTGTTTGCACTGGCAGAATCCCATAGGGTTGAGGCATAGTCTATTGAGGATTGTATATAAGCTTGAAAGAATAATTTCCTTGAATGGTAGTCAAGGAAGTGTTTAATTTTAGTCAACTGGTATACTCTTTGGGACAAGTATTTGCATAGGTGAGATATGTGGTAGATCCAGCTGAGATTTTCATCAATTGTCACTCCTAGAACTTTGTGATGAGAGGTTTGTTCGATTTCTTCCTTTTTTATATGTATTGGAAACTGATTATGAGGTAAATTTTGTCGCTTTTGTCTGGTGGTGATAAGCATGCATTTTGTTTTTTTGGGGGTGAATAGACATGTGGTTCAGATCTGTCCATTTGACAAGATCATTACAGCTTTGTTGTAATATGGTTGCAAGAGAGTCAATGTCATTATGGCTTGTATGTATGGTTGTGTCATCAGCAAATAGTTCACATTTGGATGCAATATGTAGAGGAAGGTCATTTATGTATAAAGAAAAGAGAATTGGTCCTAGTATAGATCCCTGTGGTACTCCGTAATGAATGGGTTTTAGATTGGATGTGGATGTAGTTGTTGAAACACACTGTTGTCTGTTCTTGAGATAAGAAGCAAGTAGTTCTAGACTATTTGACGATATATTGTACAGGTCTAGCTTTCTGATGAGAAGTGTGTGGTCAATTGTATCAAATGCTTTTTTGAAATCTACAAATAATACTCCACAAAATTTATTTTCATTAATGTTTGTTAGCCAATTGTCTATGAGACTAGTCAGTGCAGTATGACACGAGTGATTTTGTCTGAATCCTGACTGATTAGGGTGGAGTAGGTTGTTAGTTTCTATATGACTGACTAAGTGTTTATTTATATGTTTTTCCAGGGGTTTTGAAAGAAGGGATATAATAGAGATTGGCCTATAATTTGAGGGATCTGAAGTGTCACCAGATTTGTAGATGGGGATCACTTTAGCAGTTTTGAAGGCATTGGGAAAATAGTTCTTTTCAAGACATTGGTTATATATATATGTGAGAGTGTCTGTGATAACTGGAGCTGAAAGTTTTAGAATTCTGCTGTCTATTCCATCAAGACCTCGTGTCCTTGACTGTTTGAGGTGAATCATGTAATTATGGACCTCAAAAACAGAAATAAATGGTATGTGGAGTTTTGAGGGAATAGGCTTTTCTTGGCAGTATTGTTTTAATGTGTTTAGGTTATTGGATTTTGAATTGTCATTGCTAACAACATTAGTAGAAACGTTTATGAAGTGATTGTTGAGTTGTTCAGCAGTAACATCTTCGATTACATTTGATTTGGAAGATGATTGTTTGTTTGTTATTTGATTAATGGCCCTCCAAATGATTTTTGAGTTTTGTTTGGAAGATAGTAAATCTTGGAAATATTTCTTTTTTTCTCGACGTTTCTGTGAGTTTATGGCGTTTCGTAATCTTTTTGACTCTTCATGATATTTATGTTTTTTAAGAAATCTCTAAGATAGCATCCTTCTTCTAGTTCTTTTGTGAGCCAAGGCGGTTTGGGGACATGTTTGACCCTTATGGTTTTAAGTGGAGCATGTTTATTGTAAATTTCAGTGAAAGTTTTTATCCAAAACTCGATGGCCGAGTCTGGATCAGTAATGTTGAATGTTTCTGAGAGCATTGAGTTACTTAGTTCAAGAAGGAAAAGCTTTTCATTAAATTTTGCAAAGGAACGATATGTTATGTTTTTATGGCCAGGTTTGGGAATTTTTGTTCCTTTTTTTGACCATGTAGTACATACTGGGTAGTGATCACTGCAGTTATAGACAGGGACACATGTTTCTATGATGTTTTTAGGATTTGATACGTAGATGTGATCAATTATTGTGCTTGAGTTTTGTGTGACTCTCGTGGGTAAACTAACTAGTTGGTGAAGGTTGAATGAATTAGTAATTTGCGAGAGAGAGAACTCTGAACGTGTTTAATGTGTACATTGGCCTTAGGCCACAATACACAGAGTTTGGGGGAGGGAGGAGAATCAACATACTGAAATGTAACATATCATTGAACATGAAAGAAATAAAGGAAAAGAAACAAGCAAACCACCAACCGATTTTTCAAAATCATGACCGCAGTGATCATGACTTTAACTCTGAGCTTGATAGACAATAATTATATTGGACTGCATGGGTATTCTAAAAATATTTTCAAAATTGGTTCAAGTCCAAATGAAATATTTCAAATCAGGTTGATAGTTCAAACAAAACTTAAAGACATATCTCATTTGATACATGCTTCAATCAAGTCACAATATAACTCAACAATTTCTTCCTTCTCTTTATGGAATGGAATATGTATCTGGATAGGAAATGACTGTGTTCTCCATTTGATGCTTTCAGTAGCTGTGATATTGGTACATTAATACATTGCTTTAAAAACTTATCCCTTATATCGGAGTACATTGGGCATTTAAACAAAATATGGGCTTTATTTTCTAATTCTATTTTACAAAAAGGACAATTTTTTTCTTAGACACAGAGAGAGAGAGAGAGAGAGAGAGAGAGAGAGAGAGAGAGAGAGAGGAGAGAGAGAGAGAGAGAGAGAGAGAGAGAGTCAAAACCAATCTTGACTCGGTGAGGAAAATATGTCTGTCAAACATCTCCACAG
>CM060336.1:46087070-46114570 GCA_030674155.1 Stramonita haemastoma
CACACACACACACATACACACACATTGACACACACACATAAACGCACACACACACACACACACACACACACACACACACACACACACACACACACACACACACACACACACACACACACACATACACACCCCCCGCATACATACACGCACAAACGTACACGCTCACACACGTGTATGTGTGTGTACATAATTATACTTACACTTTTTTTTTCAGTGTGTATGTTTATTTTATTTATTCTGTTATATCGAGGAAATGGAATGACTTCTCATGTACATTGTTTTTTGCAGGATTTTTTTTTGCATGGAGTCCTTATGAAGGGTGTATGTAGATTTTGTCATCTGTTCCCACTGGCAGTTTATTGCCTGTCTCTATCTATCTGTCTGTGTGTCTGTGACTCTGTGTGTCTGGGTGTCTGTATTTATCTATCTATCTATCTATCATCTATCTATCTATCTATCTATCTATCTATCTATCTATCTATCTATTATCTATCTATCTATCTATCTATCTGTCTATCTATCTATCTATCCGTCTATCCGTCTATCCGTCTATCTATCTATCTATCTATCTTTTCTATCTATCTATCTATCTATCTATCTATCTATCTATCTATCTATCTATCTATCTATCTGCCCCTTATTCTGGCGACCGTGAGGGAACCCCTGATGTCTTGACAACCAGTTCCCTCCATTTCTCTCTCTTTGTACTGCCTTTCTCAAAGTTTTGTTGAGTTCTAGACCTGTCTATTCGCTGATGTTGTCCTCCCATCTCTTCCTTGGTCTGCCTCTTTTTCTTCCTCCGTGGACAGTGCCTTGCAGTATTGTTTTTGCAAGTCCTTTTGATCTTGTGACATGACCGCACCATTTAAGGCTTACGCTTCTTTACGTTTGATAAAGGAGTTTGATAGGGACCAATGGTTTGCTGGATTCTGTTCTGCACCTCTTCGTTGCTTATGTGGTCTCTGTAGGAGATGCCAAGGAGTCTCCGGAAGCATCTCATCCTTAGTGCATGTACTCTTCTCTCCAAATCAGCAGTCAGGGTCCACGATTCACAGGCATACAGGTATATAGATATGACAAGGGACCACATTAGTCTGATCTTAGAGTTGAGTGACATATTTTTTATCTTTCCAGATGGTGTTCAGTTTTGACAGTGCTGTTATTGTTTGTGCAATCCTGCATACTACCTCTGGCTTGGACCCCTTGTCTGATACAACGGCTCCGAAGTACTTGAAACTTTGAACCGTTTCCTGCTTCTGGTTATTGACCATGATATCACACACCCTCACACACACACACAACACACACGCACACACACACACCACACACACACAACACACACACACACACACACACACAACACACACACACACACACCACACACACACACACACACACACACACACACTTACACACACACACATACACAAATTTACCAGTGTGAACTGAATAAAATCAGTTCATTTATGGTAGAAAATGGGCTTTGTCGCCTGAAAAAACAAACATGATGCTTTTTAATTCAGGTTATGACCCTGGGAAACTCCCTCTATTTACTATAAAGGGCACTAAAACACAATACACCCAGCATGTTAAATTTCTGAGCGTTATCCTAACCTCTAAATTGTCCTGGTATAATCATATCAGCTATGTACTAGATAAAACAAAGAAGAGCTTAATTTTAAAAAAAGGTATGTAAACAACCCTGGGGGCAAGACACACAATCACTTATATTCTTTAGCTACCTCTTTAATGCCCTCAAAACTAACATGTTATGGACAAGAAGTGTTTTTCAGCTTTCCACAATACTTGCTAAATATATTGCAAAGCGTGGACAGCAAAGCAGTCAAGTTGTCTCTGGGAGTTCCTTTCCATGCATCTACGTTAGGTTCTTACAAAGAAGCAGGAGTGCTACCTCTTGACCAACACAGAGAATTCTTTTATAGGGATGAAATTTTTGTAGGGATGAAATATCTGAATCGAAAGATTTACACAAAGTGTGGAAAAAAGTTTAAAAAATGAAAAATGGAAACATTTTGCCTGTCTTTCCAATAAAACTCCATAATAATGAAATGCCTTCCTCCTTGGACAAGGCTGAAGCATTTGTAAAGTCTTTTTCAGATAACAACTCTTTGCCAAGTCTGAATCCAACTGACAAAGGCTTTAGAGAGACAGAAGAAAGAAAAGATGAATATAAAGATCCGGTTTCCAAACAAGAGTACTTTTAAAATTCTTCTATCACTTTTAAAGAATTTAACGAAGCGTTAGAATCATTCTCTTCAAATTACAGTGCTGTGGGCATTGATGGCATTTCATATCAATTATTACTACACTTGCCTTTAAAATGGAAGGAATACTTCATTCGTTTTACCAAAAATGTTGGTTAAATGGAACTCTCCCTACCCCCTGGAAGAGGTCAATTGTAATACCGGTTCCAAAAAAGGGCAAATCTAGATCTTGTCTTAATAATTACAGACCAATAGCACTAACTTCACAAGTTGGAAAAGTTTTAGAAAAAATCGTCCAAAGACGCCTTTTGTATTTCTGTGAAAAGGAAAATATAATTCCAGTGAATCAGGCTGGTTTCAGAAAAGGTCGTTGTACAACAGATCATCTAGTGAAACTTACAAGTCATATTAAGTACCAGTTTGCACACAGAAAAATCACACTTGCCACTTTCTTTGACATTAGTAAAGCGTATGATAGCGTATGGCATGCTAGATTATTATACAAACTGAAACTTATTGGAGTTAATGGTGAAATGTTTCAATACTTTAAGAGTTTTCTATCAGAAAGATCGATGTGTGCAAGAGTTGGATCAGTGTATTCATCTTTCAAAAATATTGATATTGGTATTCCTCAGGGGTCAATAATAGCTCCTATATTGTTTTCTATTCTTATTCATGACCTTCCAAAAGTTCTGTCAAACAATATAAACCTAGCTCAATATGCTGATGACATTGCAATTTGGATGAATACAAGCATTAGGAAACATACGTCTAAAAGAATTATAAACCATATCAACAAAATTTATCAATTAGAAATAGATAAATTAGATACTTATATGAAAGAAAATGGTCTTTCTCTTTCAGGAGAAAAAACTAAATTAATGCTATTTCTGAATGGTGAAAATCCCAATTGTTTACCAGCATTACACATAAATGGGGAAACCTTAAAATATTCTCAAAATGTTAAATTTCTGGGTGTTCATTTAAACCCCAAATTAAATTGGAGATTCCATATTGACAGTCTAGTAAACAAAGCAAGGAAACGTTTAAACCTTCTCAAAATTATTACTGTTCAGCCATGGGGTCAGGACACAAAGACTCTCCTTCACTTAGCAACTAGTCTAGTCAGATCAACGTTGGTTTAGGGGTAGGAGGTTTATCATTCAGCTCCTCCTTCTTTATTGAAAAAGCTGCAAAGCATTGATAGTAAATCGATTAAACTAGCTCTTGGAGTCCCTGTACACACAAATACACTGAATACATACAGAGAAGTCAATTTGCTTTCTTTATCAGATCATCGTCATTTAGCTGTAGCTAAGTTTGTTACAAGAAGTCTTTCAGTATCAAATTCATTAAAAACAGAAGTACTCATTGACTCAGTCAAGGATTATCCTATGAGGGCTCAACATATTTCATCACTTTGCCCAATTCATAATTACATAGACGATTTACTGTCAGAGTGTAATATTGACATTTCATCAATACCCATTGTCCCAATAGTTCCTAAGATACCACAGTGGGAGCATAAAGAGGCTAAATTTGATATTGATTATACCATGCTCAAAAAAGATGACAATATTAATTTGTTGACTTCTGATGTAAAACAACATCTTGAAACAAATTATCAAAATCATATAAAAGTGTTTACGATGGTTCTGTTTATGACTTAAATGCAGGATCAGGTTTCGTTATTCCTGCTCTGAAGATACAAAAGTCATTCTGTTTAGGGAAGGGTTTCTCCGTATTCAGCGCCGAGCTCTATGCCATACTTATGGCTCTGATTACTATAAATAATAGTACTTTTGCATTTTCTCACTTCGCTTTTTGTGTTGACTCAAAGTCTGTACTGTATAGCTTACAAGATTGGAGCTCAAAAGTAAGGACAGATTTGATTATTTGAAATAAAATATTTGATACATTGTATCATGACAAAAGGTATAGGAATAAATTTTTGCTGGATTCCTTCACACTGCGGAATATACTGGAATGAAATAGCAGATAATCTTGCAAGAAAAGGTTCAAAAAGAGATTGCCCAGTTCATAACTTAAAAAATGATTGTCGTGAAATTAATTCATTATTGGAAAATCATGGACATAAGTTTAACTTCCATGGGAAATTTGAAATTCTAGGCTATCCAAGACACATTTCTAACATCATTTATAAGTTGCGATTAAACTCCTGGAAGACCAAATATTCTCGAAATGTAACTTGCTCCTGTTCTGAACCATTATCTTGTGAACATCTTATTTTTCAATGTTCAGTTCTAAATTCAGTTTATAAAGAAAATGGCATTGAAATTGCAAGGGAACCATTGAATGTAGTTTCGCGAAAACCGTTGATTTTTGATGTTGCTAGGATTATTTCCAAGTCTTCTGTAAATATTTTATGGTAGGGCTTTATTTGTTTGTTTTTTGTTTTGTTCTTTGTTTGTTTAGTCTAATATCACCAAGTGTGAATAGACCTTAAACTAAACTACAACAACACCAACAGAGAATTCTGCGCTGCAAAATGTGTTTTGAGATGTTATTCAAACGAAATTTTTTCACAAAAAGAGGTTAACTTAAGATCATACATAGACTTTGCTAAACGTGCTAAGTCAATTGTATCACCGACATCAATAAAGACTTTTACTTTGATTAATTATGTTTAAAGCCTCTAAAATTAATGAAAACATTCTCGCTATAACACCTTCTTTTTTCAGATAGCCCTGAAGAGCAAATGAATAAGCCAATTTTTGACATATGCCATACAAATCTATCAGAAAGCGATTCACCTAACACCCTTGCCCACTTAGTGAATTTGCACATTGATAATCACTATTCAAATCATTTAAGAATATGCACAGATGGATCAAAACTTGATAACAAGCATGTTGGAGCAACTTTTGTGATACCAACCTTCACACTGAGAAAAAAATATCATATAAATAGTAGTGTTTCTATCTTTACTGCAGAGCTCTTTGCAATTGAACTCAATGTCAAAGTCATTCGGATGAGATAATAACCGAGGCCCCGTGTGCGAACGCATGCAAATCATCTTGCGCCCAGGTTAAAACCCCGTTCCACCTTTCGAAAGAGCAGGCCATCGTGTGCCGGTAGGAGCGAATGACAACATTATTTTTAAAAAACCAGCATGCACACAGGTGTGGTGTTTAGACACCATCCCTGAGGGGAAAAACATAATGGGTAGGCGCAGCACCTGTGGCGACGCGCTCTCCCTGGGGAGAGCAGCCCGAATTTCACGCAGAGAAATCTCCTGTGACATAAAGTGGTATAAAAAATATACTAATAGCTCTGAATTACCTTGTTACATTATCTTTTTTTTTTAATGCTCTATTCGTTGATTCTAAATCTGTGTTGTAGGCGTTAAATTCCCAAAATCAAAATACTCGACTATACATGATTACTGAAATCAAACATGTTGTTCATCTACTGTCCCTGAAAGGCATTCGTGTTACTTTCTGTTGGATGCCTTCTCACTGTGGGATTAATCTTAATGAATGGGTCGATAGAGCTGCGCGAAGAGGAGCACGCAATGTTGAAGGATCACTGTTAGTTAATACACCGTTAAACCTATGAGAGGGTTATGAACTTCTAAAGCATTTCTCCTACGATAAGGCAATTGAAAGTCTGAAAAATTTGGATAGTTATTACTCTCAAAATTGCCTTAATGTGACGGATGCACAAAACACTAAACTCCCTTATGTAAAGCCATCTATGTCTGTTTCCAGACAAATCTCAAGATTAGTCTATAGATTTCGTTTAAATGCCCTTCGCACAAAATATTGCAAGAACATACTATGCCTGTGTGGAAAACATAAAGTGTTAAACATTTGCTTACATGTCCTAGAATTAAAGAAACTATCTCTATTACGTTGAAAGATCCCTGCCTTTCAGAATCATCTGTAAGGCTTAAAAGTATCCTAAACAATGATATACTTCTTTGCAGAATTTCTGAATGTCTGCTACACAGCCCAGTTGGTATCTTCCACTTATTGATCTTTTTGCATTATTATGTGTAAACGTCTTCAAAGTTCAACATTTTCTGTGAGCTATAGTTCCCATTTGTAGTTAATTGCGATGTTCTGTTCTACTTTTAAGTTTGGAGTTGTAGATTTATGAAAACTGTTCCTGTTTTGTTTCCTATAGTTCAACACCATACTAAAAGCTAAGCTGTTTTCTCCCTCAGTTCTCTTTAGTACTTTGTAGAATAGGCTGTTACACCGTAACCCCCACACACACATACACACATACACACTCACGCACGCACGCACGCACGCACCCACGCACGCGCGCGCGCACACACACACACACTCACACATGCATGCAGGCACGCGTGGCGTGCACACACTCACACACGCACACACACTCACACACACACACTCACACACATACTCACACACACACACTCACACACACACACACCCTTCTCTCTCTCTATTTCTCTCTATCTCATACGCACGCACGCACACACTCACACACACACACAGACACACACTTGCATCCTAAAACTCGCATACCTGTGTGCGGTTAAGAACATAGATCTATGTGTTACCTTATTGGCATGCACAACATCTGTTTCACTCACAGTATAGATACTCACTGGCTTGGGCTACCAATCGCAATCATGGAACAGCGTATCAGGGCCTGCTAGAAGCAGAATAATATCCTTACAATTTTGTTTTGGTAAAGACAACCCGATTTTCCAAAGTTGAAGATTTAAAATGAGACTCACTGTAAATTTGGAAAACCCTTTGAAGTCAGAGTGTAGCTGCCTAGAATGATTAACACTTGACAACAGCAACACTGTAAGAAACGTTTCCGTGTGTGCATGCACTTCTCTGAAAGTGCCTCGCCATATAGGAAGCATCTTTTGAATTCTATCTATCTATCTATCTATCTATCTATCTATCTATCTATCTATCTATCTATCTTATCTATCTATCTATCTATCTATCTACCTGTCTATCTTTCTATCTATCTATCTATCTATCTATCTATCTATCTATCTATCTATCTATCTATCTATCTATCTATCTATCTATCTATCTATCTATCTACCTATCTATCTGTCTGTCTGTCTGTCTGTCTGTCTATCTGCCTGCTGTCTGTCTGTCTGTTAGTCTGTCTGTGTATTTATCTATTTGTCTGTCTGTTTGTCTGTCTGTCTCATACATGTTCCAGTTTCTATAAATTACATTTATATATATATATATATATATATATATATATATATATATATATATATTCCTGTATCAACCCCTGTATCTGTTTCTGTATATATTACTAGACTATCTGTTACGCGCGCGCGCGTGTGTATGTGTGGATGTGTGTGTGTACATGTACGTGTGTGTTTCTGTGTATGTGCTATTTATTTATTTATTTATTTATCTATTTATTTATTTATTCTTTTATATCGAGGATAATGGGATACGCACCCTTGTGCTTTTTTTACATCCAGTCCGCGTGTGTATGCAGTTTTGTAAATGTCATCTGTTAGTGAAATTGTCTGTATACATACAGCCACACGAACACACATACACGCGCGCAGTTATCTGTGTTGTGTGTGTGTGTGTGTGTGTGTGTGTGTGTGTGTGTGTGTGTGTGTGTGTGTGTGTGTGTGTGCCTATGCATGTGCCTACGCATGCATGTGTAAACACATGCGCGTGTGTGCGTGAGTTCGCGAATTGCGCGTGGGCGTGCGCGTGTATGTGTGTTGGTGTGGCTGTATGTCTACAGGCCATTTCCCTAGGACGTTCCCCTCACCTAGCCATTGCATTCCTCTTCACTGCTTCTTCCTTCCTCCCTTCAGGCCACAGAGCTAATGGTCCCCCAGTCACGTTGTCAGCATAACACTGGGTGTAATGTCGTGTTCTCCCTCCATAACGGACTCCCAGCCTGTCCATCCCACAGCCATCTATCACGGGGAGACCCCCCCCCCCCCCCCAGTGCTGACTGGACTGACAGCCCTCTGTGATGGAGTGGCCAGTTTTCCGGAATGCCCCTTGTGGAGCAGCTTCCTTACGTTCTCTGTATAATACTGACGTCCTCTGTATAATACTGACGTCCTCTGTATAATACTTACGTCCTCTGTATAATACTTACGTCCTCTGTATCATGAGGTAGATTAATTAGGACTGGGATTGAGCCTGTTGGGTTTGACTTGTTACTGAACTTGTCATGTTTGAGGATTATTGTGTGGATTCTACTGGTTTCGATTCTTTTCATTGACGAGGTGGTTGTTTGTGTTTTTTCTGTCCATGAGACTAGGAAGTCAGGGAGTTGAAAGCAGAAGTGTAGGTGGCAATACCTGCCCTGCTAAAGTAACTCTAGTCTAGTGGTTTGGGGGCTGGTACTTGCCAGTCACTCCGAGGTTCAGCAGTGGTCAGATGTGTAGGCCACCCTTCTTGCCGCTTTGAAGTGGCACTGCATTCTGACCTCGGGGATTTGTTTACAGCAAAAATGAGCATGCGCTTTGTTCTTAAATAGTTTAAAGCAACAGCAATAATGTGCACGCGTTTTGTTCAGTAATTGTTTTTTTTTTTTTTTAATAGTTAACAAAATGTGCATGCGTTTTGTTCTGAAATTGTTTTTTAAAAAAAACCAGCAAAGACATGCATGCGTTTTGTTCTGAAATTGTTAAATACAACAGTACAAATGTAAATGCGTTTTATTTTTTAAAATGTTATATGTTGCTACCGGCACATAATGGCCTACTCTTGCGAAAAAACAAAGCAGGTTTTGACGTGTTTGCGAGATGCTTTGTGTGCGTGTGAACACGGGGCCTGGCTTCAGAGTCTCATCTAAGTATAAGTGATTTTATCTATTCAATTTATTTTTTATGTTTTGTTTTATTCCTGTATTTTGTCTCTCTCTCGTGTAAGTGTGTGTGTTTGTATGTGCGTACGTGTATGCGTAGATTACACACACACACACACACACACACACACACACACACACACACACACACACACACACACACCACACACACACACACACACATACACACACACACATATATATATATATATGATATATATATATATTATATATATATAATATATATATATATATACAGAGAGAGAGAGAGAGAGAGAGAGAGAGAGAGAGAGAGAGAGAGAGAGAGAGAGAGAGAGAGAGAGAGAGAGAGAAAGAGAGAGAGAGAGAGAGAACACACGCGTGAGAATGTGTGTGGGAAGTGGATGCGTGAGAGAGAGAGAGAGAGAGAGAGAGAGAGAGAGAGAGAGAGAGAGAGAGAGAGAGAGAGAGAGAGAGAGAGAGAGAAGAGAGAGAGAGAGAGAGAGAGAGATTCATGTGTGTGCGTGCTTGCATGAACGCGTGCACGCGTGTGTGAGTGTGTGTGGGAAGTGGATGCATGTATTTTTTTATATACCACTTTGTGTCACAGCAGATTTCTCTGCGTAAAATTCGGGCTACTCTCCCCGGGGAGAGCGCGTCGCCACAAGTGCAGCGCCTACCCATTAGTTTTTTTCCCCTCAGGGATGGTGTCTAAACACGACACCTGTGTGCATGCTGTTTTTTTTTAATATAGTTTTGTCACCCGCTCCTACCGGCACACGATGGCCTACTCTTCCGAAAGGCGGAACGGGATTTTAACGTGTGCGTAAGACGTTCTGCGTGCGTTCGCACACGGGACCTCGGTTTATAGTCTCATCCGAGTGTATACACATGTGTTTGAGAGTAAGACCAAAAGTTTGCAGTCAGAAAGAATAAGAATGCACCCCAAAAAGTGCTTTAGATTTCCTGTATTCGTGCATACATACACACACGAACACATACACATACACACACACACACACGCACGCACGCACGCACGCCCGCACGCCCACTCACTCACTCACTCACTCACTCACTCACTCACCACACACACACACACACACACACACACACACACACACACACACACACACACACACACAATCACACACACACACACATAACAACACAACACACACACACACACACACACACACACACACACACACACACACACACACACACACACACACACACATGCTTTGAGTCTTATTATAACGTTTCTCTCATTACAAACGTACATGTGCATATGTCAAAGCGCCGACCGCATTCGCTCTTTTTGCGTGGTAACCTATTTCGAGCAGTCTAGCTAACGTCCGTTTTGTCAGCCAAGCACAAGATTTTATCACACATTTCCCCTGGGTTTGAACGCTATGGGATGTCCGTTTTTATCGCTATCAGATAGGTATACACACTTTAACTGACCTTTCAAGGTTTATCAAACAATACAATCACAACCCTCCCTTCCCCCAACCTCTCCCCACCCCACCTAAACGATCCCAAACCACACAACCCCACTAAAAACAACAACTAGCAACCCCACCCCCACCCCCCAAAAAAGACCAACCCAAAACAAAAAACTTCCAAAAAAAAACAAATCAAAAAACAACACAAAAAAACCAACACTTATCCAAAATAAACCTTGACCACAAAAATACCGAGTTGTTAAAAACAGCACCAGAAACAAAGGAAAACAAACAAACTGACCCCCCCCCCTCTCCCCGCCTAATTATAAAAGAATCCAGCTTTTTGTTTCGGTCGGGGGTTAGTGTAATGTATGGCTGAAACAACAGATGTTGCTGTATAAAGCACATTGACGTCCTCCGATCAATCGTCAACGTTGGTATGATGGTTTGAACCCTTTTTTCGGAAACAACGTTCTGTTTGTTCCCACATAGAGTCATGGGATACTCTCTCTTTGCTTCTCCGTCTCTCTGAAAAGCCCTCCGTCTCTCTGTCTGTCTGTTTGTCTGTCTGTCTACCTGCCTGCCTGTCTGTTTATCTTTCTGTCTATCCGTATGTCTGTCAGTCTGTTTATCTGTTTGTCTTTCTGTCTGTGTCTCTGTATTTCTGTCTGTCTGCCTGTATGTTTATATGTCTGCCTCTCTGTTTATCTGTCTGTCTGTCTGTCTGCCTGCCTGCCTACCTGCCTGTCTGACTGTGTTTCTGTATCTTTCTCTGTCCCTGTGTCTGTCTCTGTTTCTGTCTCACACACGAACACATGCAAGCACGCGGCAAGCACACACACACACACACACACACACACACACACACACACACACACACACACACACACACACACACACACACACACACACACACACACACACACACACACACACGAGCGCGCACGCATTAATGATCTGTACAATATGTTACATGGCAATTTAACTTGAAACCGCATTTTGTTCAAAATACCCACCGTGCGTTTTGGGAACATAAAGAGAGAGAGAGAGAGAGAGAGAGAGAGAGAGAGAGAGAAGAGAGAGAGAGAGAGAGAGAGAGAGAGAAGAGGAGAGAGAGAGAGAGAGAGAGAGATGAATGAATAATAAATAAATGAATGAATAATCTTTGTTTCTCAAGTGTAACAGAGAAAGTATTCACAGAGTAAGTATTCAAATGCCAATAATTTTCATCCGGACTTTGACATGATTACAGTAGCACCCCCCCCCCCCTCCCTCCAAAAAGAAAAAGGACAAAAAGAAAAACGACCCCTCCACCAGAAAAACCACACAACTACCTCAAACAAACAAAATCCCGACCCTAAAAACCCCAAACTGGCTAACTGAAATCTATCTATCTATCATATCTATCTATCTACTCTATCTATCTATCAATCTATCTATCTATCTATCTATCTATCTATCTATCCTATCTATCTATCTATCTATCATCTATCTACAACTATCTATCATCTATCTATCTATCTATCTATCTATCTATCTATCTATCTATCTATCTATCTATCTATCTGTCTGTCTCTGTCTGTCTATCCTCCATCCATCCATCCTCATCCTCCATCATGCATCCATCATCACATCTTATCTATCTATCTATCTATCTATCTATCTATCTATCTATCTATCTATCTATCTATCTATCTATCTATCACACTCTGTATCTTGATCTATTTATATGATATATTACTAATGATCATGATTATCTGATCTTAAAATATCTATCTATCATCTATCTACTACTAATACAATTCTAAACAGAATCATAATTAGTATCTAAATATATCTATAATAGTATAATAATAATATAATATAATAATAATATATATCTATATCATATCTATATCATATCTATAACAATCAAACATCATCACTATACAAACACAACTCAACAACAATAAACAATAATCACAAATACAAACATACATAAAACAAAAACAACACATATCAATACACACTCAAGAGAACAATATTACAAAGATATAATGATATATATGAAATAGATGATATGAAGATGATATTGACAGATAGATGATATAGAATATTAAAATACTAAAATCCTAAATCTACACTAATAACTAGTCTAATACTAATATAATAATATATAATTAAGTCAATAATCAATAATACTATTAATAACTAATCAATATAATAATAATAATAATACTATATTATCTAATCTATAATATATATACATGAGTTTTATCATAGCTATTATCTTCAAAAACAAATCAAAGCTATGCATTTTACCTATCAACACAAGCTATCATCGACTGTTTACATGTCTGTTTTTGCCACATACTGATCACCACACATCACACCACAATCATAAACACATCCACCACCCCACCATCATAAGTTCACATCCTTCATAACATTCATTATGCCAATCATCAATCATCTATCCATCTCTTATTCTATCTATCTATCTATCTTCTATCTATCTTCTATCTATCTTCTATCTATCTATCTATCTATCTATCTATCTATCTATCTGTCTGTCTGTCTGTCTAGTCTGTCTGTCTATCTATCTATCTATCTATCTATCTATCAATCTATCTATCTATCACTATCATCATCTATCTATCATCTATCTATCTTCAATCTATCTATCTATCTCATCTATCATCGTCTGTCTGTCTGTCTGTCTGTCTGTCTGTCTGTCTATCTATCTATCTATCCATCTATCCATCCATCCATCCATCATCATCATCCATCCATCCATCCATCCATCCATCCATCTATCCATCCATCTATCCATCTATCCATCGTCTTTATGTCTGTCTGTCTGTCTGTCTGTCTGTCTGTCTGTCTGTCTGTCTTTCTGTCTATCTATCTATCTATCTATCTATCTATATATCTGTCTGTCTGTCTGTCAGTCTGTCTGGCTATCTATCTATCTATCTATCTATCTATCTATCTATCTATCTATCTATCTATCTATCTATCTATCTATCTATCTATCTATCTATCTATCTATCTATCATCTGTCTGTCTGTCTGTCTGTCTGTCTGTCTGTCTGTCTGTCCGTCCGTCCCGTCCGTCCGTCCGTCCGTCCGTCCGTCCGTCCGTCCGGTCGGTCGGTCGGTCGGTCGGTCGGTCGGTCGGTCGGTCGGTCGGTCGGTCGTCTGGTCTGTCTGTCTGTCGTCTGTCTGTCTGTCTGTCTGTCTGTCTGTCTGTCTGTCTGTCTGTCTGTCTGTCTGTCTATCTATCCCTTCGTCTGGTGACCGTTGGGGCAACCCTGAAGACTTGACAACCAGTTCCCTCTATCCCTCTCTCTATTCTGTCTTTCTCAGGGTTTTGTTGAGTTCTAGGCCTGTCCATTCGCTGATGTTGTTCTCCCATCTCTTCTTTGGTCTGCCTCTGTTTCTTCCTCCTTGGACAGTGCCTTGTAGTATTGTTTTTGCATATCCTTATGATCTTTTGACATACCCGTATCATTGAAGTTTACGCTTCTTTACGATTGATTGAAGGTTTTCACAGGAACCAATGGTTTGCGGGATTCTGTTCTGCACTTCTTTGCTGCTTGTGTGATTTCTGTAGGAGATGCCAAGGTGTCTCCAAAAGCATCTCATCTCTATTGCCTGTACTCTTCTCTCAAAAGCAGCAGTCAGGGTCCACGACTCACAGGTACACATGAACATTCGATACGATAAGGGAGCGCATTAGTCTGATCTTGGAGTTGAGTGAAATACGTTTGTCTTTCCAGATGGTGTTCAGTTTTGACAGTGCTGTTATTGTCTGTGCAATCCTGCATACGACCTCTGGCCTGGACCCCTTGTCTGATACAACAGCTCCCAAGTACTTGAAGCTTTGAACCGTTTACAGCCTCTGGTCGTTGACCCTGATATCAGTGCTGATGCTCTTGGCAAATTTCGTCATCAGTTTGGTCTTCTCTGCACTGATTTCTATGCCGTATGTTTTAGAGGCCTTGTTCAGGTGCTCTGTTAGGCTGGCAAGCTCTTGTTCTGATCCTACTAGTCCGTCAATGTCATCTGCGAAGCGGAGGTTTGTGATCGTTCTGCCACCAATGCTGACTGATCCTTTATGGTAATTCAGTGCATCAGCCATGATTCTCTCAAGGAAGACGTTGAAAAGAGTGGGTGAGAGTAGACAGCCCTGCCTTACTCCAGCTGTTGTTTGAAACCACTCTCCACTGTTGTTTTTGTAGTACACTGCACTGGTGGCCTTGTTGCACAGCTCTTTGATGACTCTGATCAGGTTTGCATTGATGCTGTACAAATTCATAGTTGCCCACAAAGTTGCATGCCACACCCTGTTGAATGCCTTCTTAAAACCAATAGTTACATGGTAGAGGTCTTATTGGTGTTGAAAATACCCCTCACGGAGTATTCAGAGGTTGAATATCTGTTCCAATGTGCTACATCCTGCTCTGAAACCTGCTTGTTCCTCAGGAAAGATGATCCCCGCTTGTGGCTTCAGTCTGTTCAATATAATCTTCAACATGACCTGGCTTGGGAGGCATATGAGGCTGACTGTGCGGTAATTCAGTCTATAATTTTAAAAAATGGAGATAGGTATAATCCAACAACCGCATAATCCCCATCTGGATACATTGATATTCATTTAAACGAGAGATAGATGTGTATTCAACACACACATAATCCCTATCTGACCCGAACATTAATGTCAAGACAGATTAAATGATTATGATTAAATAAATCAAATAAATTTAAATTGAGAGGAGACAGCATAGGAGTGAGCAGTCCAACCGAAAAGAATCCAAAAATATCAAAACATTTTAACAAATCTTTCTTACTTTAGAACAATATCATGAAGAAAAAGAAAAAAAATCTTCAGAAAAAAAACCCTAACAGCAAACAAACAAACAATTTACAATATTACCAAACATAGAATGTTTCAAGTTGTGTTCAAGAACATGAATTTAAGAAGTCAAAAAAGCGGAACCTTTGTATCTTGAGGGGGAAAATCAAACAAAGAAGGGGAGGGAGGGAGGGGGGAGAACCCCCAAGCAACCACAGGCCGTCCTTCTTTAGACGACAAGAGTACAATTTGAAATTGAACATAAGAACCAAACCATTTCTATCTAATGGCTCCCCCCCCCCCCCACCATGAATGGTGGGTTAGGTGCTAGTCTTTTGGATGAGACGATAAAAAAGTGTTGGTCCCAAACGGGGATCAAACTACCACACACTTCCAAACAGAAATTTTTGCTTTCTAGGTAGGCTCGTTACCTCCAGACCACCATCTACTATAGACACACACACGCATGCACACACACGCACACGCACGCACGCACGCACACATACACGTGTGCACGCACACACAGACAGACAGACAGACAAACAGCCATTTCGATAGCAATCTGCTATTGGCAGTTGATATATTTGACGATTTTATGTGTTTGCCTAGAAGGCCAGTCCGCTAAGTATATTATGTCTCAATAAAAAGTAATACTGGGGCCATCATTTTTCCTCCCGTAAGCTCCCTCTGCACAAAGGTCTATAACGTGTGTGTGTGTGTGTGTGTGTGTGTGTGTGTGAGTGTGAGTGTGTGTGTGTGTGTGAGTGTGAGTGTGTGTGTGTGAGTGTGGTGTGTGTGTGTGTGTGTGTGTGTGTGTGTGAGTGTGTGTGTGTGTGAATGTGTGTGTGTGTGTGTGTGTGTGTGTGGTTGTGTGTGTGTGTGTGTGTGTGAGTGAGTGTGTGTGTGTGTGTGTGTGTGTGTGAGTGGTGAGTGTGTGTGTGTGAGTGTGTGTGTGTGTGTGTGTGTGTGTGTGTGTGTGTGTGTGTGTGTGTGTGTGTGTGTGTGTGTGTGTGTGTGTTGTGTGTGTGTGTGTGTGTAGGAGTCACATGAAAGGATTGGCGGGGATCTTCTCTTTTTTATTTTATGATCTCTTTCGCTTTTCGGAAGTTCGAAAAATCTTTGTGTCTCATCTTTTAACAAGGAAGTGTTAGCTAATGTAGGTACTTCATAAAACGTTGCAGTGTATTACTAAAAAAATAAATGTATAATTGAGGAAAAAAGAAGAGAGAGAGAGAGAGAGAGAGAGAGAGAGAGAGAGAGAGAGAGAGAGAGAGAGAGAGAGAGAGAAGAGAGAGCGAGTATTGCCATGCAATACCAAACCCAATCACAGGCATGCACATACACATAAAGCACCGCGAATTGCTTTTCTCCCCTTCCTAAACACACCCACGTGAGCGCGCACAGACACACAGACACGCGCACACAGATACGTTCACAGACACGCACGCACACACCCACACACACACACACACACACACACACACACACACACACACACACACACACACACACACCACGCACACACACACACACACACACACACACACACACACACACACACACACACACACACACACACACAGCACACACACTTGTGCAAGCACGCACCCACCTACGCACACAAAAACACACATTACACACACACATACATACATACATACATACATACATACATACATACATACACACAAACACACACACACACACAACACACACACACACACACACACACACACACACACCACACACACACACACACTGTGAATGACACCCGTCCACCTACACACTAGAGCAGCCATTGCACCATGAGAGCCACCTGTTACCCACAGTTCACAATGAACGCGGGATTGATTATCTATTGATACTTCACTAGTAGTTCTTGGGAGTTAGAGCAAAGAACTACCGCTGCGAAACAAATTGATGAGAGAGAAAGAGAGAGAATGAATGAATGAATGAATGAATGAATGAATGAATGAATGAATGAATGAATGAATGAATGAATGAATGATCTTCACTTTCCAAGGGTAACAGAGTAAGCATGCACATACTTTTTTTTCAATCCGGCCCTTGCCCTGATTTGGAAATAACATTCCCCACCCTCAGCCTCCCAAACCCCCACAACAAAACAACCTAAAAAAAAAATCAAAAAAATCTAACAACAAAAAAAACCAGAAAAAATCACCATCACCAACAATAAAAGTTCAACCTATGATTTAAGAAAAGGAAATAGGTACACATTCAACAGACGCACTATCTCCACAAGATACATTGATGATGATTAAACAAAAGAGATATATAGAACAATCTCCACAAGATACATTGATGATGATATAAACAAAAGAGATACATGGGGCCTATGTATTCATCACAAGACACATTGATGATGATATAAACAAAGAGATACATGGGGCCTATGTATTCATCACAAGACACATTGATGATGATATAAACAAAAGAGATACATGGGGCCTATGTATTCATCACAAGACACATTGATGATGATATAAACAAAAGAGATACATGGGGCCTATGTATTCATCACAAGATACATTGATGATGATATAACCAGAAGAGATACATGGGGCCTATGTATTCATCACAAGATACATTGATGATGATATAAACAAAAGAGATACATGGGGCCTATGTATTCATCACAAGATACATTGATGATGATATAACCAGAAGAGATACATGGGGCCTATGTATTCATCACAAGATACATTGATGATGATATAAACAAAAGAGATACATGGGGCCTATGTATTCATCACAAGATACATTGGTGATGATATAAACAAAAGAGATACATGGGGCCTATGTATTCATCACAAGATACATTGATGATGATATAAACAAAAGAGATACATGGGGCCTATGTATTCATCACAAGATACATTGATGATGATATAAACAAAAGAGATACATGGGGCCTATGTATTCATCACAAGATACATTGGTGATGATATAAACAAAAGAGATACATGGGGCCTATGTATTCATCACAAGATACATTGATGATGATATAAACAAAAGAGATACATGGGGCCTATGTATTCATCAAACACATAATCCCTCACTGAACCCGAACCGTAAATGTCAAGACAGATAATTATACTGATTATGGTTAAATAAATCAAATAGATAATTGAGGTGTGTGTGTGTGTGTGTGTGTGTGTGTGTGTGTGTGTGTGTGTGTGTTGTGTGTGTGTGTGTGTGTGGGTGATGGAGGAGAGAGAGAGAGAGAGAAAAGGAGAGAGAGAGAGGAGAGAGAGAGAGAGAGAGAGAGAGAGAGAGAGAGAGTTGTGTTTTGTTGTTGTTGTTGTTGTTTTTTCTCCCCTATTATCAAAATCTTATGTTTTATGGGACTTATTTTGATGATAAATGTGGTGGATTGATGTTTTCAGTCATTTAACCTCATCATATTCTCATGTTTACTCTTTATTTATTGCCCTTTTTTGTTTTGTTTTGTTTTGTTTTTTGCTCTTTTTTAGTCAAATCAAAATTATCATTGATTCTTACTTCATATTTTCGTTTCTGAATGAGTGCCTTTTTATAACATTACCTTAATATTGTATCTCTGTCTTATTTCTTACCTGTTGTTTGATACTTGGTATGGTTTCTTGCTCTTGGTATTTGGATCATTATAATTGTTGTTGTTTAGTTGAGGCTATCTTTTTATTTTGATGTTATCCCTGAAAAGCGCGGGGACTGGATGTAAAAAAGCACACGAGTGCTTATCTATTATCCTCGAATTAAAAAAAAAATGCTTTGCCTTGCCTTGCCTTGCCTTGCCTTGCCTTGCCTTGCCTTGCCTTGCCCCCTCTCTCTCTCTCTGTTCTCTCTCTCTCTGTCTCTGTCTCTGTCTCTCTGTTGTCTCCCTCTTGTCTCTGTCTCTGTCTCCTCTTTTGTCTCTGTCGTCCTCTCTCTCTCTGCTCTGTCTCTCTCTGTCTCTGTCTCTCCTCTCTCTGTCTCTGTCTCTGTCTCTCCTGTGTTCTCTCTCGTCTCTGTCTCTCCTCTCTCTGTGTCTCTCTCTGTCTCTGTCCTCTCTCTCTCTGTCTCTCTCTGTCTCTGTCTCTGTCTCTGTCTCTCTCGTCCTCTGTCTTTCTCTCTCTGTCTCTGTCTCTGTCCTCTCTCTCTCTGTCTCTCTCTCTCTGTCTCTCTCTCTCTCTGTCTCTCTCTCTCTGTCTTCTCTCTCTCTGTCTCTCTCTGTCCTTCTCTCTCTCTCTGTCTCTCTCTCTCTGTCTCTCTCTGTCTCCTCTTCTCTCTGTCTCTCTGCTCTCTCTCTGTCTCTCTCTGTCTCTCTGTCTCTCTGTCTCTCTGTCTCTCTGTCTCTCTCTGTCTCTCTCTGTCTGTCTTCTGTCTGTCTCTCTCTCTCTCTCTCTCTCTCTCTCCTCTCTCTCTCTCTCTCTCTCTCTCTCTCTCTCTCTCTCTCTCTCTCTCTCTCTCCCCCTTGCTCCCCTGGTCTTTCTCTCTGTTTCACACCTATACATAGAATGATGCGACAGGTGGCGAGGTGGTTTTAAAGGTGACAGAATGAGTCACCCCCACCTACCATTGAACGCTCCTAGTTACCTGCCCACCTCCCTCCCATTTCTTTCCTCCCTACCCCTCTCCCTTCCTCCTTCCTCTCCCTCCTTCCATCCTCTCCCTCTACTCCCCCCGCAGTCACTGTGGTGATAACACTTTCATCTATAATGATGCTTGGATGTAATAACACTCGGGGTTTGTCGCGTGGTCCGTGAAATATGAGCAGGATGAAATGTTCATCTTTTGTGGTGCAAGAGTTACATTTTGATCGTTGTCATGGTTGTCATCGTCACTGACAGCGTCGGAAGTTGTCATCATCGTCATGGTCCTCATCACCACAATCAGCATCATCGTCGTTATTGTTATGCCTGTTCACACACTAACACAAACATAAACACACACACACACACACACACACACACACACACACACACACACACACACACACACACACACACACTACACTACACACACACACACACACACACACACACACACACACACACACACACACACACACACACACACACACACACACTGTTTTTGTTGTTATTGTTGTTGCTTGTATTATCTATAGGCATATTTTATTTTTAAGGCTGTTGAAATCATGTTAGCTAATTAATGTTGGTGAAATGTTTTGTTTTTTTTTTTTTTTGTTTGTTTGCTTTGTTTTTCCCCTTTTCTTTCTATTTTTGGTTTGATTGTTTGCTAGGGATTCTCTGCTTTGTTTTTTGTTGGGGTTTTGTTTGTTTGTTTGTTTGTTGTTGTTTTCTTTCTTTTCTTTTCTTTAGAAAGATGGCTCGATGGAAAATAGTAAATCGATGCCAATTCAATGTACCATCTGGAAATAAAAAATTGATATGATTTGATTACACACACACACACACACACACACACACACACACACACACACACACACACACACACACACACACACACACACACACACACACACACACACACACACACACACAATGTGGGATGATGCCAAGGTGATAGCCTTGAGGATTCTTGTGTTAGACTAGGATCATGTGGGGACTGCTGTTATATTCAGACATCATCATCATCATCATCATCATCATCATCATCATCATCATCATCATCATCATCATCATCATCATTAACGTCGTCGCGAGATCATCATTATCGCCATCATCATCATTGTCATCAACATCAGCATATTCTTTCCTTGTTCCTGTCGTCGTAGTCCTCCTTCTCCTCTTCTTCTTCCTCCTCCTTCTTCGCAATTTTTCTTCCATGGTTGATGTGATGATGATGATGTGATGATTGATGATGTGATGAGTGATGGTGGGAGGAGGAGAGAGGAGGATGGATGATGGAGATGAGTGATGATAGGATGGATGAGTGATGGTGTGATGATGATGATGATGATGATGATGATGATGAGTGGATGATGATGATGATTAGATGGATGAGGATGATGGTGATGGTGATGATGGATGATGATGATGATGAATAGATATAGGATGAGGATGATGGTGATGTATGTGATGATGAGTGATTAGATGATAGATGATGATACTATGCATGCTGATGATAATGAATGGTAGTATGGTGATGATGAGTGTGTAGATAGTAGTAGCAGTAGTAAGTAGTAGCGTAGAAGTAGTAGATAGTAAGTAGTAGTAGTAGTAAGTAGTAGTAGTAGTAGTAGTATGTAGTAGTAGTAGTAGTAGTAGTAGTGAGTAATAGTAAGAGTAAACGTAAGTAAGAGTAAGAGCAAGAGTAGCAGTAACAGTAGTGGTAGTGGAAGCAGCAGCAGCAGCAGCAGTAGCAGCAGCAGACAGCAGAGTAGTAGTAGTAGTAGTAGTAGTAGTAGTAGTAGTAGTAGTTAGTAGTAGTAGTAGTAGTGTAGTAGTAGTAGTAGTAGTAGTAGTAGTAGTAGTAGTAGTAGTAGTAGTAGTAGTAGTAGTAGTAGTAGTAGTAGTGTAGTAGTAGTAGTACATAATGTGCACAGATTACGCAGATAAAACCAAAGCCATGCTTTAGGGACCAAACACAAATGTCTTCCATCATTACATCTTCAATAGAATTCGGCAATTCGCCAGTCCATCTATCCAGTGCTGTCAAGTATCTAGGTGTCGTTATCAACAACACACTCTCCATGCAAAAATTCATCACCCAGACCTGTCAGTCATGCTGCTATCAACTACGGCGTATCAGTGCAATTCGACAGTACCTGTCTACTGATGCAACATCCAAACTTGTCACTTCTCTTCCAGTCTGGACTATTGCAATTCTCTTTTGGCTGGTCTGCCAGCATCATCTATCCACTCCCTTCAACGTATACAAAACTCTGCAGCTCGTCTGGTCCTCAGAAAGAAAAAAAATCTGAGCACATTACCCGTCTCTTGCACTATCTCCACTGGCTGCCCGTACCTCAGAGAGTGAACTACAAGATCAGTACCCTCTGTTACAATTGTGTCCACAAAACTGCACCCTCCTACCTATGTGAATGTCTTCAAGTTACACACCTTCTCGCTCCCTCTGCTCGACCGCAGATACCTTGTCCTTAACAATACCCAGATTCAACCTATCTACCGTTAACCACCGCTCTTTCTCTATTTCTGGTCCCATCAATCTGGAATGAACTCCCTCTCTCCTTTCGGCAAAAGCCTACACATGACACTTTTAAATCCAACCTCAAGACACACTTATTTCAAACCTAAGATTTTTGCCTTCTGTTTCCATCTCTATCTGTCCCTGTCTTCAACATCTGAAATCCCCTTCACCCTGCCAAAGTGTATAACCTCTACAAGTGTGTGTGTGTGTGTGTGTGTGTGTGTGTGTGTGTGTGTGTGTGTGTGTGTGTGTGTGTGTGTGTGTGTGTGTGTGTGTGTGGTGTGCGTGTGTGTGTATGTGCGCGCGTGTGTGTGCATTCGAATTTGCCATTTTCATAAACTATTAATTGCTATTGATTGCTCGTGTGTTGGATAGGTCGATTGCAAGCGCTTTGGTTTTCCTTGCAAGATACAGCGCTATATAAGTTCCATAAATCATGTATTAACACTATTATTATTATTATTATTATTATTATTATTATTATTATTATTATTATCATTATTATTATTATTATTATTATTATTATTATTATTATTATTATTATATATATTATTACCATCATCATCACATCATCATCATCATTATTATTATTATTATTATTATTATTATTATTATTATTATTATTGTTTATTATTATTATTATTATTATTCATCATCAATCATCATCATCATCATCATCATCATCATCATCATTATTATCATTAGTAGTAGAAGTAGTAGTCTAGTAGTAGTAGTAGTAGTAGGAGGAGGAGGAGGAGGAGGAGGAGGAGGAGGAGGAGATAGGAATAGGAGGAGGTGTATCGGTATGATCAGGATCATTGCTGTCAATATAATGACTATTACTAGTTGTAATGGTACCAGTATGACAAGTAGTATTATCGTCATCGTGCTGTTTTCTGTCGGTGCACTACTGTTTTGATGACATTGGTGTTGTTATCGTTTGCATCATCGATTTGTTTCCTACTGCTGTTGCTGCTGCTTCTTCTGCTGCTGCCGCTGCCACTGCTGCTGCTGCTGCTGCAATCGTTATGGCCGCTACGTACTCTATAGTTGTTAAAATGAAGACTACCTAGCCCACAACAATCCGCAAATCAATCTCTCTCTCTCTCTCTCTCTCTCTTCTCTCTCCTCTCTCTCTCTCTCTCTCTCTCTCTCTCTCTCTCTCTCTCTCTCTCTCTCTCTCTCTCTCTCTCTCTCTCTCTCTCTCTCTCTCTCTCTCTCTCTCTCTCTCTCTCCCTCTCCTCTCTCTCTCTCTCTCTCTTTTCTCTCCTCTCTCTCTCTCTCTCCTCTCTTCTCCTCTCCTCTTCCTTCCTCTCTCCACTCTCTCTCTCTCTCTCTCTCTCTCTCTCCTCTCTCTCTCTCTCTCTCTCTCTCCTCTCGTCCCCCCCCCCCTCTCCTCTCTCTCTCTCTCTCTCTCTCTCTGTGCATTTTTCATCACTGTCTTCTTGTGTCCATAGCAACAAGGGAGAGACAGACAGGCATGGGGAGACAGACGAGTGGTTGACACATTCCACCACAGGCAAAGTGAAGGCGAAAAGTAAAACCACACAACCCCCCCCCCCCCCCTGTCCCTGAGGGAAACCCAGTGCAGGCAAAATGAACTCGAACGCCGCCGCCTGCGTCCTCCCTGACATCGATTCCGATCTCCTCAGTCTGGGAGTCGTCTGGCTCACCGGTGAGTCTGGGGGGGAGGGAGATGGTGGTGATGATGATGGTGGTGGTGGTGATGGTGGTGATGATGATGGTGATGGTGGTGGTGGTTGTGGTGGTAGTTGTGGTTCTGGTGATGATGGTGGTGGTGGTGGAAGTGGTGGTGGTGATGATGGTGGTAGTGGTGGTGGGAGTGGTGGTGGTGATGGTGGTGGTGGTGTGTGATGATGGTGGTGGTGGTGGTGATGATGATGGTGGTGGTGGTGGTGAATGGTGGTGGTGGTGGTGGTGGTGATGATGGTGGTGGTGGTGTGGTGATGATGATGGTGGTGGTGGTGGTGATGGTGGTGGTGGTGGATGATGATTGGAGGTGGTGGTGGTGTGTGGTGGTGGTGGTGGTGGTGGTGGTGGTAATGGCGGCGGTGGGTGGTGATGTGGAGGGCGGGTGATGGTAACTATATGACACTACCCTTCAGAGGAGAGGACTCCTGCACACCTCTACAGAGAGGTGTCTCATGTCTGTGGGCCATGCTGTGTGTGTGTGTGTGTGTGTGTGTGTGTGTGTGTGTGTGTGTGTGTGTGTGTGTGTGTGTGTGTGTGTGTGTGTGTGTGTGTGTGTGTGTGTGTGCAGACATGTAATTTGTTAATTTTTATGTAAACGGTTGCATGCGCGTGACTAATTTGAATGAAAGCGCTTTGATTTGTGTACTCGACAAGGTTCAGCGCTATATAAATCCCATATGTTATTATTATCATTATTGTTGTTGTTGTTGTTGTTGTTATTATTATTATTATTATTATTATTATTATTATTATTATTTATTATTATTATTATTATTTTTATTATTATTATTGTTGTTGTTTGTTGCTGTTGTTATCATCATGATCACCATTATTATTATTATTATTATTAATTATTATTATTATTATTATTATTATTATTATTATTATTATTGTTGTTGTTGTTGTCTATCATCATCATCATACATTATTATTATTATTATTATATTATTATTAATTATTATATCAACAGCAATACAAACTGAATGCAGTGGTTTCTGATGTCCCATTCCACATCCATAGTCACTATTGTCATCATTGCAAAGTCACACGAACAGATCATGCCGAAGTAGTCCAAAAACGGACTCTATGTTTTGGTTTATCAGCATTGATCATTGAAAAATCATAGTCTCTTGTTGAACGTTACTCGATATTTATAGCGAAACTACCAACAGTTTTAATGGCTTTTACCTTATTCTTGATTTGCCAGCGTATGTGACTTAAATTTTGATTTGTGCTGATTCTAATCGTATTGTATGCTTTAAAATCCAAATGTTGCAAGAAAACTTAAAGAAGTATATAAAAAATGAAGTATATCATACACCTCTTAACTTTAAAGGGTATACGTGTCACTTTTTGTTGGGTGCCTTCACATGCTGTATCATTTCCCATTAGGTGTGTTGATAGAGCTGCTGAATAAAAAGTACTGCACAGGGACGAGATTCAGCAGAAACACAATCGCTTTAACCTCTAAAACGGCTAGCTACCACTTATCAGAAGAAAAAGTATGGAAAAAAATGTCACTCAAAACGTATTAAATAAAGGAAATATCTTCCAACTTTAAACGATAGATGTGCAATTAATACCGACAATTCTTGAGTCTTGATGCATTTTAAGTTTTGTGCAAATGTTTCCCCGAAAGAAGGTTCAATACATTGTTTTATAGGATGAACTTGAACGCATTAAAAAAAAAAAATTCTGCAAGAAAGGGAAATAAATGTCTGTGGTGAGAATATCACTAATACTTATAATATAATTTTTGAATGTAAGAGTATGTAGGCCTATGCATGCATGCTTATGTCTGTGTGTTTGTGTGTGCTCACATCAAATAGTGTATAAGTGCCTGCGTCACTGTGTAAATGTGGGTGTGGGTGTGTATGAGTGCGCGCGCGCGCGGGCGTGTGTATGTGTGTATGTGTGTGTGTGTGTGTGCGTTTGCGTACACGCGCGTGCTAGCGTGCGTGTGTATTTGTGCATGCCTGCCGTTGTATGTCTGAGTGTGTGCAAACCCATGCCTGAACCATGCGTGTTCTTTTGTGTCTGTGCATGTGAACACTTGTCTGCATACTTTACTCATGCGTTTGTCTGTGTGTGCAGGCGGCCATGACATTGCTAAGACCCCCATCCTCACCTCTCCCCGCCTCCTCTCACCCACACCTGGAAGTCTGGAGTGCCGAGCGATTGTTGCAGATATTACGTCACTACGTGACGTGGCTGACAGTGACGTCACACGTTCGTTGTGTAGCCTGTCTGGCGGACCTTAGGAACGCGTCAAAAGACGTCATCACTGTCCTGGTAGAAGCTGTAGAGAGGCTGGAGGTGTGTGTGTGTGGGGGGGGGGGGGGGGGGGGGGATGTTAAGAGACAGATGGAGAGGAAAGTTAATGAATAATGGATGAATGAATAAATGAAGAAATGAAGGAATGGATGAATGAATGAATACATGAATGAATAAATGAATAAATAAATGTAACGATGAATGAATGTCCGAGTGAATGTTTGAATGAAAGGAAATGAATGAGTGTATGAAAGAACAAATGAATGAATGATTGGATGATTAAACGAATGGATGTATGGATAGAGAAAGAGATGAATGAATGAATGAATGAATGAATGAATGAATGAATGAATGAATGAATGAATGAATGAATGGAAGTAAATAGATCAATGAAGGAATGATCTTTATTTTGACGGGTCAGGCTACAGCTAAGCAATGCCATACTGTTATTTCACCTAGCCTTGGTTTGCCCTGATCAGCGACTAGATTACAGTGATAAAGTCAACGAGGGAAAAACGAAACAAGAAAAAAGACAAACCAGTTTTAGCTCTGACAGATAGCTCTGGGTAGAGAAAAGAGTTCAGTGCACTTTTACTTAAAATCTGGGAACAAGAATGGCTTCCGATTCAAGGTATATCAGAAACTTGTCAGCGATGAGTTCAATCCAGTCCAATCTCTCTGTCTCTGTCTATCTGACTGTCTGTCTGTATCTCTGTCTCTCTGTGTCTCTGACTATCGCAGTCTCTCACTCTCACTGTTTCTCTCTGTCCCTGCTTCTTCCTCTCCCCCCCCCCCCGCCCCCCTCCTTCATCCTATCTCTGTCTCTGTCTCTCTCTCTGTCTCTCTCTCTGTCTCTCTGTCTGTCTGTCTGTCTGTCTGTCTGTCTGTCTGTTTGTCTGTCTGTCTGTCTGTCTGTCTGTCTGTCTCTCTCTCTCTCTGTTCTCTCTGTCTCTGTCTGTCTGTCTGTCTGTCTGTCTGTCTGTCTGTCTGTCTTCCTCTCTCTCTCTCTCTCTCTCTCTCTCTCTCTCTCTCTCTCTCTCTTCTCTCTCTCTCTCTCTCTCTCTCTCTCCCTACCTCTCTCTCTTCTTTCAATCTC
>CM060336.1:46124570-46127070 GCA_030674155.1 Stramonita haemastoma
GCATAGAAAAATCATTAGAATTAATGAGTAAAAATAAGGAACATGAGTGCTTAGCCTTCAGCCTCTAACTAGAGAGAATCTTTTATTCCGTGTTCAGCCATAGCCCCGAGGTTTTTTTTTTTTTTTTCTCAGATGACAAAATCGAAGAATACAAAAACAATAGTAGATGAAAATATGTGTGTGTGTGTGTTGGTAGATGGGGCGGGGGGGAGGGGGTATTTAACAACATGTGAAGCATTGTAATCAGCAAAAGATCAGGATGCACAATTTCGCACCCAAAATCATAATAATTGTTTTTGTGTGGTTATCCTCAGTTACTAATAAATATTACCAAGTAATTATCCACAATTTATTTGAACTGATTATTACATTTTCGTTACTTTTTTTTGTTATTTTACTTTGTTAGATACTTTTGTGAGCTGTCAGTTTAACTAAGGTGGGACTTTGCTGTATACCGCCGTTTTTGCCCACCACGAAAGTGTTCCGATATTAAAATCTATCAAACATAATTACCGTTTTACCAATTTTGTCTGCCCCCCCCCCCCCTTTGCCTTCCCCCCTCCCCAACAGCGAGGCGCGCTTCCCAGAAACGCTGGAGCTGCTGAAGCAGACGCTGCTGGTGCTGGACAGCGCGGGGAGCAGCGAGCAGTGGCTGCAGCGACTTGACGCACAGCACGTGCAGCAGGCGGCAGCAGAGGTGCGGCAGCTGTACAAGGCACTGGAGGAGCAGAGAGGCCAGCTGGAGGCCACGTGGAGAGGCATCGAGGACAGCGTCACGCTGCACCTGCACATCCACAGACACCGCGAGAGAGCCGCAGAGGTGTGTGTGTGTGTGTGTGGGGGGGGGGGGGTAGTGTGGGTAGGGGTGGGTGGTAAATGGGCCGGCGTTGGTGAGAGTGGGGGGGTGAGGGGGGGTGTGGGTGTGATAGGTGTGAGGGTGGAGGTGGGTTGTGGTAAGGGTAGTGGTGGTCATAATTATGGTGATGGTGGTGATGGGTTTTGTGTGGGTGTGTGTGTTTATATGTGTGTGTTTATGTGTGTGTTTCATGTGTGTGTGTGTGTTTATGTGTGTGCGTGGGAGAGAGAGAGAGAGAGAGAGAGAGAGAGAGAGAGAGAGAGAGAGAGAGAGAGGAGAGAGAGAGGAGACAGAAGCAGACAGACAGACAGACAGACAGACAGACAGACAAGACAGACAGACAGACAGACAGACAGACAGAGAGAGAGAGAGAAGACAGACAGACAGACAGACAGACGTGACAGACAGACAGAGATACCAGTTGCCGAGTGTTGGAGGAGGAAGCAGTGGAAGCCTGGCCCTGTGCTGCAGATCGAGAAGCGGATGAAGACTCACTACCAGCCCCTGCTGCAGGAGCACCCCTCCATCGGCAGCACGCTGAGCCAGGCCGAGCTGTACGGACCCACTTCACCACCACGCTCTACGAGCCCTCCAAGGTAGCTCTGCAGTCACTGCACCACACTGCTGTACACCACAGTGCAGCACAGGGCACTACAGTGCACTAAAGGGCACTACAGTGCACTACAGTACACTACAGTGCACTGCAGTGCACTACAGTGCATTACAGTGCATTACAGTGCATTACAGTGCACTACAGTCACTACAGTGCACTACAGTGCACTACAGTGCATTACAGTGCATTACAGTGCACTACAGTGCACTACAGTACACTACAGTGCACTACAGTACATTACAGTGCACTACAGTGCACTACAGTACACTACATACACTACAGTACACTACAGTGCACTACAGTGCATACAAGTACACTACAGTGCACTACAGTGCACTACAGTGTACATTACAGTACACTACAGTACACTACAGTACATACATTACAGTACATACAGTACACTACAGTGCACTACAGTGCATTACAGTACACTACAGTACACTACAGTGCATTACAGTGCACTACAGTACACTACATACAGTACACTACAGTACACTACAGTGCAGTACATTACAGTACACTACAGTGCACTACAGTGCATTACAGTGCACTACAGTACACTACAGTACACTACAGTGCACTACAGTACACTACAGTACACTACAGTGCAGTACATTACAGTACACTACAGTACACTACAGTGCATTACAGTGCACTACAGTACACTACAGTACACTACAGTGCACTACAGTACACTACAGTACACTACAGTACACTACAGTACACTACAGTGCAGTACATTACAGTACACTACAGTGCATTACAGTACACTACAGTGCACTACAGTGCACTACATTACACTACAGTGCACTACAGTGCATTACAGTACACTACAGTGCACTACAGTACATTACAAAAAACAAACAAAAAAAAAACAATTTTAAATGTGTGCATGCCCATATGTTTGTTATGTTATTCCACTCAGTGGTGATGGGTATTATCATATGGTATTGTTGCTTTAGTTGTGTGTTTTTCTTTTCTTCCTTCTAATATATAATCCGTGTGGATTGGTTTTTTGATTGTTTGGTTTG
>CM060336.1:46132070-46152070 GCA_030674155.1 Stramonita haemastoma
ACGATTAATAGTCTTAGCAAATTCGAATGTACACACACTCGCGCGCACACACATACACGCACACGCGCGTGCGCTCATAAAGGTTATGCACTTTAGCAGGGTGAAGGGAGTTTCAGATGTTTAAGGCAGGGACAGATAGGATATAAAAACAGTAGGCAAAAATCCTAGGTTTGAAATAAGCGTGTCGCGGTTGGATTTGAAAGTGTCATAAGTAGGCTTTTGCGGAAGGGAGAGAGGGAGGTCATTCCAGATCGATGGGCCAGAAATAGAGAAAGAGCGGCGGCCACGTGTGTTGTTGTTTCTCAGGTTACGCCTGTTACAAAGGACACGCGTATTTTTTTTTTTTTAATACTTTTTGCTGCCTCGTCTTCTGTGACGTTCCCGTACTGCTGTTCCAACGCCGCTCATTTCAATTTCCCCGCCACAGCCATACCCAGATTCGTTGTGTCTCACCCCCGGGGTCGGGAGTCCACAGGGAGCTCATCAATATTAGGCCGCTGCGGGGCCACCAGCCAGAGGGGCCCTGCACTTCTGCTGGGTCACTTTGGTGGTGTTCAGTGGTGCCTGTTCTGAGCTAACATACGCAGGACACCACCTACTAAGCCCCCTACTAACGACAGTATTAGCTCAGTCGCGGAGCCAGATTGAGTGAGTCACCCACCCAAGGTGGCGACCACCACAACGTCCCTCCAACGACCGCCTCCCCACGAACCCCCAACCCCAAAGGCTTTGACACAAATTCACCACAGGCACAGAAGCGTATGGGGAAACCGAATCTGAGGTCACCATGAGACCAGAGCAACGGAGGCCACCGAATCAGAGGCAATTTTTATTATTGCATGATGATCAATGATGATGAGGATGATGTAATGATGCTGCTGTGGAGGTGCATCCGCTTTGAGACTACTTGACAGGGTTGTTCTCTACGCTTACTGTCATAATATATCCCGGCGTCAACCAGGCCCGAGAGATACAGACACCTGCAGTGTTGGTCAGGTAATTTGAGCAACACTCTCAAATTCGCATCCGTAAAGTGGATGAAGCTCGACTGTGTGGTCCCAGTCTCCCCACTGAGCCCACAGCACACTCACTCTGGGTAGGAGCCGGCCGGAGCACGAAAAAATCCCTATGACTTATGGGATTCGAACCCGCGACCTTCCAGTCCGGAATCCACGGCGCTAACCACTGCGCCATGGCGGCTGGTAAGGACACGCGTATTGTTGTTTCTCAGGTTACGCCTGTTACAAAGGACACGTGTGGTGAGTTGTTGTTTCTCTGGTTACGCCTGTTACAAAGGACACGTGTGGTGTGTTGTTGTTTCTCAGGTTACGCCTGTTACAAAGGACACGTGTGGTGTGTTGTTGTTTCTTTGGTTACGCCTGTTACAAGGACACGTGTGGTGTGTTGTTTCTCTGGTTACGCCTGTTACAAAGGACACGTGTGGTGTGTTGTTTCTCTGGTTACGCCTGTTACAAAGGACACGTGTGGTGTGTTGTTGTTTCTCAGGTTACGCCTGTTACAAAGGACACGTGTGGTGTGTTGTTTCTCAGGTTACGCCTGTTACAAAGGATGCTGCACAGCCGGCGCCTGTCCGCCAAGCTGCTGTCCACCATCTTCACGTGGAGAGCGGAGATGCTGAGTGGCAGCAGCAGCACCAACAGCACCCCGCAGCCCCACAAGGCCTCCAGACACCCGCCCCTCTGCACTGAGGAGGCGTCCTCAGGAAGCAGCAACAGCAACAACAACACCACCAACACCAACACCACCACCACCACCACCACCAGCGCGGCCCCTCCTCCCAAGCCTGCCCGCCTGTTCACCGCCATGCGGTGTGTCCACAGCTTCTCCAGTTCCGAGGCCGGAGACACGGACTGTGTGGACGGCAGCTGGTTTGACCAGCTGGCAGTCAAGCCTGTCAGTTCTTTCGGGGAGGCTGAGGCCGGTGGCTTGTCCTCCAAACCTCCTCCAGAAGAGGACGGAGACCTCGCCTGCTATCCAAAGCCGCCCAAAGTGGACATCCAGATTGTTTCAGGTGCTCAGGATTCTGACAGCTGTCAAAGCTCTGGCTTGGAACCCAGGACGTCAGAGGGGCCTCCTAGCGGGCAGCCGAGTGCAGCGTGCCGGCAGGTGGCGGAGAATGAACGATTCATTCGTCTGACCTTCACCCCGCCAGCTGCAGCGAACGCTTCCCACAGACACAGTCCGGCGGACGACAGCTTGGACAGCGAGGACCTGGCCTTCAGGTACCCTGAGGCTCAGACGGGGTCAGAGTCCGGCATCGAGGTGGCGGAAACAGAGGATCCCTGGGACTCCATCATTGACCGCATCAAGGCGGTGTCCAACAGCAACCTGCCCAGTGACGTCAAGATCCAGTGCATGTCTCACCTGCTGTCCCAGTCCAAGACTGAGTCTTCCCCGCGGCCACGAGACGCTTCAGGCTACCTCAGCACCAGTCTGCAGCAGCAGCAGCCCAAGCGAGGTGAAGACCCGGGCCTCAGAGACGTGGCGGGCTTTGACCAGTTCAGGCAGCACATCACGCCGCCCCAGCAGTCGGACGTCAGGCGACACCAGAGCTTCGCCATTGCCCATGAAGACACCAGACCGCTTCCCCGAAAACGCCCAGACCCTGGCCGATATGAGATCCCCAACAGAGCAGGAGCAGCACCAGAAAGCTGGAGGCATCACTCAGGGGGTCCAGACCCTCTGACCTCCCAGACCCCAGGGCTGGAAAGACCGGCCAGCACTGTGGCCCGGATGCGGCATCGCCTGGCTCGCTCCCTCATGGACCTGGACGACCTTGACCCCCAGGACCGCGCTGACGATGTCTACAAAACAGTCCGCTTCAAAAACCTCAAGCCTGACCGCCGGAGAAAACCCCCAGAGCGCCTGCACCTCTACACTCCTCCAGCCCCTGACGCCCTCAGACCTGCAGGGACCAGCCCCAGAACCGCCAGTTTCTGCCACAGCCCGCGACTCCCTCCCCAGCGCGTTCAGTTTGCAGACCCTCACCAGGACCGTCCCTGGAGACGCCGGGGCAGAGAGTCCCTGTCTCGCTCCTTTGAGGGCGGGCTGGACTCGGCCCACCTCACGCCCCCTCCCTCCTCCCCCGGCAGCAAGCTGGTGGCCTGGCGCTCTCACGAGGATGGCCTGGACTCCCTGGAGCGCCCTTCCTTCCTCTGGGAAGCGCCCCTCAGGAAAGCGCTCTCTCCAGACAGCGGGGCTGACGCCGCCAAGCGCTGCTCCAGCACACAGCACGGTCAGCATCCCTTTGCGGGAGCACGGAGCGGAAACCCCTCCCGCTGGCGGCAAGGCATTGTGGACGAGTACTCGGCCTGCCCAGTCAAAGAGCGCAGACAATCGCAAGACTTCATCGCTCCCTCCTTCCTCAAGCCCTATCACTCCATGTTCAATCTCCATGGCAATGCTGACCTCTCGACAGCGCCCTTGACCCCGTTTTCGGAGTCTCGTTCTGAGGGTGGCCAGGGTCATGGTGTCAGGGGTCACAGTTCAGATGGGCAGCTGGGCACGGAGTCGGACTCCTTTTCTGATGGAAGCAGACTTGGCGGTCGGAAAAGTTCTTTGGAGATGTGAGCAGAAACCGCTTTCTGTTTGTCTGTGTGTGTGTGTCTATCAGTTAATCAGTTAGTCTGTCTGTCTGTCTGTCTGTCTTTCTGTCTATTAGTTAGTCAATCAGTCTGTCAGTCTGTCTGTCTGGTTTAGCTAGTATACAAATTCTACTGAACGAAACTTTTTAAAATGTCATATTAAATTCTATATTTTTGCTAGATTTTATTTTCTAAAAAAGGCAGATTTACCACTGCACACACACACACACACACACACACACACACACACACACACACACACACACTCACACACACACACACACACACACACACACACACACACACACACACACACACCACACACACACACACACACACACACACACACACACACACACACACACACTGCTTAAAACCAACACAGTAAACCATTCAAAAACGTCATTTGACAAAATACAAAAAAAGAAAATGACCAAAGCAAAACAAAACACGCTACAATTTGCTTTTGCTTTTAACATATCAAAACATCTTTCTCATGTAAGTAGACCTTTCTGGTTAATGTAAAACACTTTAAAACTAAAAGATAATGCAAAAATGGTGTTTTCATAATGTACGTGGTTGTTGGGGAGCGAGGCATCAGAGACCTCAGCTTCTCCCGGGGGCCAGCATATTGAGGGCGGCGCCCATCTCCTGTCCCTCGCTGCTTTACCAGCCCTGACCCTACAGAGGGCAGGTAACGATTTACAGCTGGGTTAACCCGGGGACGGTACAAAAAACAAGGCCCAGAACGGTCACCCACTTATGTATTTTGGTAACCACGTTCACTGCTGCTTGACTTTAACTTGGGGAGGGCAAGTGCTCTGACCACAGAGCTACCCTGACTCACCAGTGGTAACTCAAGGAAGACATGTTCAAACGATCAGCAGCAGAGGTTCAAACATTTGCCCAGAGATACTGCCCTTAGCCAGGTCTTCAGCACTAAAACCACAAGGCCATTCTGCCCTTTGCTATACTTCCACTAGGCGAAGTTTATTATCTATCTATCTATCTATCTATCTATCTATCTATCTATCTATCTATCTATCTATCTATCTATCTATCTATCTATCTATCTATCTATCTATCTATTGAAGTGCTAATATCAAGGTTAATGAATAAGCATTCATACACTTATTTTTAATCCAGTCTACGTGTGCATGTGGTTTTGCAAAGTTATTGTCGTCATCCTTTTCCAGAAGCATACAATGGCTTACTCTTCTGAAAGGCGGAACAGACTAGATAACGTATGTACAAGATGCTGTGCGGTGCTTTCCGCCCACTAGGGCCTCGCTGTATAGTCTCCTCCACCCTACCGAAACCGGAATGCTGCTACCTTCACGTGGGCCAAAACATTGCATACACCCAAATCCTCACTGTGGCTAACCCTCAGTGCTTTAGCCCAGGAACCAAACCAAATGTCTCAACTGAGTTAAATTAACTGGAGGAGACGAAATCCATCATGGAATGCTAACTGTAGAAAATGCCCCTGAACGGGCGGCATCGTGATGGCTTAAACCCGGGCTGTCCGATCAGAGCCCACGCGCTCACCACTAGGCTGTCCCCTCCCCTCCCCTCCCCTTCCCCTCCCTGCGACCACTGGTGTGCGGACTGCAGTGGTAACTGGATGTGCATTGTCCTTTCCAGACTTTCAGACGAGATGGACCAGGAGTACCTCAGTCAGGACGAAGTGCACTCCAGTCTGCAGCGATCACAGCAAATATTGATGGTACGTAAGAGGAAGCCAAAGAAAAAAAGTAAACAAGACAAAACTTCATGTCAATACAGGCGATGGCTGTTCAGAAACGGTACTTGAAACGCGGTATTGACAGATTATATATATCTATTTCTATATCTATATATCTATATCTATATATATATATATATATATAGTGTGTGTGTGTGTGTGTGTGTGTGTGTGTGCGCTGGTTTGATTGCATTTCTTTCCCTCTTCTTGTGTCCTCGAGAGAGAGAGAGAGAGAGAGAGGAGAGAGAGAGAGAGAGAGAGAGAGAGAGAGAGAGAGAGAGAGAGAGAGAGAGAGAGAGGTGTTGATTTGCTGACTTGTGGGTGCTATTTATACTGTGATGGATGCGTGCTGAAGTTCAGAACCTGTGTTGTGCTATATACATATCATCTTTTATATCGTTATTGTTTTTATATATTGCTTGTAGCCCACCAGAATTTTTTTGTTTTCTGTTTTAGAGATAACAAAGTATTATGAATTTGAATTTGTAATCTCCATCTCCCTCACCGGTCCAACCCCCCCCCCCCCCCCATTTTTTTTTCAAAAATCACTGCTTAGTTAATCGTTTTCTTTCCACAGGAAACAGAAGACTCTTTGCGCCTGTGCAAACAACGACGAAGGGAGATCATGCCGGAACGCAGCTGCTCTGATGCAGACGACACGGTAGCGCCAATGAGGGAACCAGGTCAACACCAGCCTGACCTTTCACACTGCCCACCCACCACCGCCACCACTACCACTACCACTACCACCACACCGCGTCCAAACCAGCAGCAAGACGATCGCTTCGTCACCTACAGAGCAGTGAAAATTCAGATCACTTCTCCCAGAATTCCAACAGCATCATGGGAGGCGGGGTACAGGCTTCCGGCTCTCTCAATCAAGGTGTGACGTCACGCAACATGGCGGCGGTAGAAGGAGATTGCGATGCTGACGTCAGCAATATGTCGGATTCGAATTTGGAATCGGAGAAGAAGCAGAATAGTGTATGAAAGGGCTGAAAGACGTGGGGTTGAGGCGTGCACTGCGAATCAATAGTTGAAATACATGACCAAACCAAAACGATGAGGATGTCAGTATTTTCAATTTTAATGCCTTTCTTTGTATGTGTAGGTATAAGTGTATGTGTTGTGTGCTGTGTGTGTGTTTATGTGTGTGTGTGTGTGTGTGTGTGTGTGGAGAGAGAGAGAGAGAGAGAGAGAGAGAGAGAGAGGAGAGAGAGAGAGAGAGAGAGAGAGAGAGAGAGAGAGAGAGCACCCCTGTTTATGTCTACCATTGTGTATTCCAAACATGTTATCCTCCTTACACAACACACAAACAAACACACACACACACACACACACACACACACACACACACACACACACACACAATATATATATATATATATATATATATATATATATATTATATATATATATATATATTATACATATACATATAATGCATAACTATATATAATGAGAAAATCTGAATGCCATAATATTAAAACAAAACTCGAACATTTGCCATGATTATGCTCAAGCTTGAAACGCTTCCTACAAGGAACAGCCATAACGGGATTCTCAGTCAGACGCGGGCCGTGTTTCCTGTGCCTGTGGGGGCTTGCAGCATGCTTTGCCATGTTGTCTGTCTTCTCGTCTGTGTGCTCCCTTACCAGTAGTGGGGGGGGGGGGGGGGTGAAGTGCCAGGTCTCCAACACTGGCTGCTCTGCAGGAGGTCTGCCCGCTGGCCTCAGCCCACATCCTTCCCCCTCCATCCCCTGTGCTCATTGTGCAAGCTGCATGATGGAAGCCTTTGTTTTGGGCCGTGACCCACTGATTATTGACACGAGTGACGGGTATTTTAACGTCCACATTTCATTGTCTGTGTGTGTATACACATGAATGGGAGGCACTGGCAGGTCTGCACTCAAAGCTGACTTAGGATATTGCTCTAACACTCGGCTTTGATTGTGAAATTGCTGCCGAGATTCAAACCAGCGATTCCATGGGTCCAGGGATTAAAATCAAACGGATGTAACCACTCGGCTGTAGTTTCCATTGCCCTTGCCATCACTGTAAAGCTGCTACTAGGTGCACATTTCAAAATGCAGCTTTGTTATCAAAATGAACTGGTGTACAGAAAGTGTATTGTAGTCTGACCGCTAAGTTTTCTTTATATTAGTTTGGATACAACTTTATGTTATGGTATGCACCATGTTGCCTTAAATATCACGTTTTTGTTGTGTTTTGTTGTCTCGTATCTTTTTTGCTATAGTCTGATAATTATTGTAATAATTCTACTACATTGCCCTGCCTTGCAAGCTCTTGTGTATTATTGTTTGAGTTGCATTAGCACAAACAGCTTCCTTCTCACGTTCAGGTGTTTTTACAGTGTATAGTTGAACCCCTAGGGTGTGACTGGTTCGGTAGCCTGGAGGTCAGGCCTGTGCCAGTGAAGTGGGATGTGCGGGTTTGATCCAGGAATGCCTACACTTCCCCCTATCCACTACACCCCCCTGTCCACTACACCCCCCTGTCCACTCATACACCCCCTACTCAAAAATTTCCACTCACTACCCCCCTTGTCCACTGCACGGTGACTGCTTGTGTGGCTGATCTTGTTTTCCTGGGCTGAAGGGAGGTGGAAGGCATCCCAGAGGTGACCTTTCGTTGACCTGTGTGACCGTTTGGCCTCCATGAAGGTAGCCGCATTCCGACTTCGGAGATTTGTTATCATGGAGCTAGTTTGAAGTGCGAGATATTGGAGCTGTGTGTTTTGGGATACATTGTCACAGGTGTGTGGATGTTTTTGCAAACTGAGAAGTGAAGACCAGCCATCACGACAGCTGCAGCACTGGAAAACTCTGTTAGTTAACAGTGTTGGGCGTTCCTCTGTTTGACGTGACACCTACAGGTTACCTAGAACAATGATGCATACGCTCTGTCTGTCTCACTCCTAGAATAATGATGTCGCACTCTGTCTATCCCTTGAACAATGATGCATACGCTCTCTCTGTCTGTCTGTCTGTCTGTCTGTCTGTCTGTCTGTCTGTCTGTCTGTCTGTCTGTCTCTTCCTTCACACCTGTAATCACCGGGACGCTGTAGGTACGCTGGAGAGTGAGTTTGCAAGCAGGGTTGTTTGTCATATCCAAAGCTAGATAAGCAGCCACATTGCGACTTCAGAAAACCGTTTTTATCCTTAAACTGGAGCGTACGGGTTGTTGTGAGAACTGATCACATTTGAAGACAACCTCTACATGCCATGTCACAGCGTAACAGTAATTGGTGTGATACAGACATGCCACAGAGTAACACTAGTTATTGTGATACAGACATGTCACAGAGTAACACTAGTTATTGTGATACAGATATGTCACAGTGTAACAGTAATTGATGTGATACAGACATGTCACAGAGTAACACTAGTTATTGTGATACAAATAATTATGTCACAGTGTAACAATAGGTATTGCGATACAGACATGTCACAGTGTAACAATAGTTATTGTGATACAGACATGTCACAGTGTTACAATTGTTATGTGATACAGACATGTCACAGTGTAACAATAGTTATGTGATACAGACATGTCACAGTGTAACAATTGTTATGTGATACAGACATGTCACAGTGTAACACTAGTTATTGTGATACAGACATGTTACAGTGTAACAATAGTTAATGTAATGCAGACATGTCACAGTGTAACAATAGTTAATGTAATACAGACATGTCACGGTGTAACAATAGTTATCGTGATACAGACATGTCACAGTGTAACACTAGTTATTGTGATACAGACATGTCACAGTGTAACAATAGTTATGTGATACAGACATGTCACAGTGTAACAATTGTTATGTGATACAGACATGTCACAGTGTAACACTAGTTATTGTGATACAGACATGTCACAGAGTAACACTAGTTATTGTGATACAGACATGTCACAGTGTAACACTAGTTATTGTAATACAGACATGTCACAGTGTAACACTAGTTATTGTAATACAAACATGTCACAGCATACCAGTATTGTGAATCACCCTGATGTTCTGTTGACACAACTCACACCTGACAAAGCTTTTGGCCTGGGCCGAAAACAGGATGTCAGCTGTATCTGCAGACTCTTGTTAGGAGCTGTACTCTCTGTCCTCTCTGTCTCTGTCTCTGTCTCTGTCTCTCTTTTTCTCTCTCTCTCTCTCTCTCTCTCTCTCTCTTTTCTCTCTCTTCCTTCTCTCGTCTTCTCTTCTGTCTCTCTGTCTCTCTCTCTCTCTCCTCTCTTTCTCTCTCTCTCTCTCTCTCTCTCTGTCTCTCTCTGTGCTCTCTCTCTCTCTCTCTGTCTCTCTCTCTGTGCTCTCTCTCTCTCTGTGTCTCTCTCTTGTCTCTCTCTGTGTCTCTCTCTACTCTCTCTCTCTCTCTATCTCTCTGTCTCTCTGTCTCTCTCTGTCTCTCTGTCTCTGTCTCTGTCTCTCTCTCTGTCTCTCTCTCTCTCTTCTCTCTCTCTCTCCTCTCTCTCTTTCTCTCTCTCTCCTCTTCTTCTCTCTCTCTCTCTCTAATAATTATTCAGTTTGAGATAATGAACCCCCATTTTTTATATATAAACTGGAATGACATTTGTGTAAGTAAACAAATAGTGAGGAAACAAAACTCTTGCAGAAGCTTTTACAATCATTCATAGCGTGCATGAAAGAGGTGGATTTTTTCGTTTTGTTTTGCATGTCTACCTGGTTTTGTTTTGTTTGTTGTTGTTGTTCCTGTTAACATATTGTGTTTTATGTGCTTTAAGCGCTTTGATTTGTGTACTCTACAAGATTCAGCGCTATATAAATCCCATATTATTAGTATTATTATTATTATTATTATTATATATTATTATTATTATTATTATCATCATCATCATTATTATTATTATTATTATTATTATTATTATTTTATCATCATCATCATTATTATTATTATCATCATCATTAATATTATTATTATTGTTACTATTACTACTATTATTATTATTATTATTATTATTATTATTATTTTATTATTATTATTATTATATTATTATTATTATTATTATTGTTGTTGTTGTTGTTGTTATTATTATATTATTATTATTATTATTATTATTATTATTATTATTATTATTATAATATATCATTATTTGAGCAGTGCGCAATCTGTTCTATCTCCTGTGTCGTTGCTGTAGTTATTTGTCCTGCTGCTGCTGTCATCGTTGATGCTGTGGCTTTCCTTGTTGGTGATGACAACACTGCCATCATGTTCTTGCTGCTGTTGTTACTCATGCTGTCTTGGGATGTTTTCCCCCCTCAGGTCTGTTTTGTCACACTCATTGATGGCGGATGGTTCTGGATATGATCCTTCACGCTCTTCACGTGACTAGAGCCCCCTGAGATCTTTCTTTTCTCTGGTGTTGTGTGCGCGACAGGAGCCAGCCTGGAATCCAAGGGGATGTGAAAACCTAAGGTGACGGTATTCAGATAACCTCTGTGGTCATTGGTCAGCGAGGTGTCAGAGACCTTAGCTTCTCTAGGGGCCAGCATATTGAAGACAGTGCCCATCTCCTCTCCCTGGCTGCTTTACTGTCCTTGTCCTTAAAGAGAGCACGTACCCATTGACAGCTGGTCACTCCACGATGACACAGTCCATTTCTGTGAGGATTTTTACTTCCTACCAAAGACATTGTTTGAATTTTGTCACATTTCTAACATTCTCCGAGACAAAGTAAGGGAACTGGACGAGGACTGATGTGACAATTCCTAAGGTCTGCTAAAGCACAACACGTCACTGTGATCAGTTTACCTGGAGTTTTGACTGGGAAGGTTTTGATATTATCAATATGTTCGTCAGAAAATACGTATTTACAAAAACTGTTCAAAACAAACAGGTTTAAACAACTTTATTCAGAAAGTCATACATATTGACATAATAAAAAATAGCAACAACAAGCTGAAACCTTAGAGTGTGCACACAGAAATGGTATCACGGCTTTTACAGTAGGCAGCTGAGCACTGACAGGCTTGAATGAGGAAATTGTTCAGCTGATGCAGTTTTGACTCCTATCAAAGTAAAGATCATCTAAAAAAAAAAAAAGGCTTATATATTGAGGCATATAATTATTTTCTGTAAGGAGAAAAAGGAAAATGAGATATAAAGAGAAGTTAAGATAAAGCAAGGGGAACGATTCGACACGTGGAACTGTACTGTGAGCATTGTTTCTGGCGAAGACGTCAACACTTAAACAGATAGGGAGGGGTGCACAAAAGTTACTACTACTAATAATAAAAATATAAAAGCGAAAACAAACATTGGCAGAAACATGATGATAGCTATAGATAGATTTATCTATTTCTGTGACGACAATGAAAGTTCTGACAAATGAAATGAAGCGTTAGGAATGGCTCAAAGAGAAAGTTTCTGCGGGCTTCCAAACAGTGTCAACACTCATCGTCATGCCATCTTCTGTGAGGTAACTGCTTTGAATCGTCTGTGTTTTTTCATATCTGATGAGTTGTAGCATATGTACATTACATTTCTATCTATTCATCTGCTGTAACCATTCACTCTGGGGGTTTTAGTGATATACTATACATATCATTATCTTCGTATTTTTGGACAAACTTTGCCAAAATCTGCACGAATGTTCATACCTCTTATTATGTAACAAGGGTAACCGAGGCTTTAAAGTTCTTTTGCTTGTGTACACAATTTGTATCTAACTGCTTTGAATTCGTGGTGGTGAGTTGAATGCAGTTGGACTATTTTCTATATTCAAAGTTTTCATGGATATTGTAATTAATAATCGTTCCTTTTCTGTACCTGTGCTTCGGTTATGAGCAATTAAAAGTTTTTAACGGACAAAGAGCGTTAACATTTTTGTTCTTGAAGATCATTTTGTCTCTCAGCCCGTTTGAGAGCCTGTTTTTATGTTTATTAGGGTGTGTGTGTGTGTGTGTGTGTGTGTGTGTGTGTGTGTGTGTGTGTGTGTGTGTGTGTGTGTGTGTGTGTGTGTGTGTGTGTGTGTGTGTGTGTTTTCTTTCAAGGATAATGGCATAAACACTCATGTGATTTTTTTTTACATCAAGTCCCCGTGTGTATGTAGTTTTGTAAATTTTGACATCCGCTTCAACTGGCACGCTATGGTCGACTCTTCCGAAAAACGGAACGGGTTTTAACGTGTGCGTAAGTTTTTCTTCGTGCTTTCACACACGGACCTTGGTTTATAGTCTCATTTTAAGGACTTGTGTGTGTGTGTGTGTTTGTGCGCGCGTGTTTGTGCGTCCGTGCATGTGTGTGTGTGTGTGTTAGTGTATCGTGTGTGTGTATGTGTGTGTGTGTGTGTGTGTTTGTTTGTTAGTGTATCGTGCGTGTGTGTGTGCGTGTGTGCATGTGTGCGTACTACACTGCTATATTTTGCAAAAATAAATCAAAGCGCTAGATTTGTGTGACCGTGTTCAGCTATGAAAGGCCTCGCCAAAGTAACAACGATGACAGATTAAAAACCAAAAATATGTGACCTGAAAATCAAACTTGAGATTCTACCCATCAGGCCTCAAATTAAGCTGAACTAAATTCTGAATACTTTTAATTTTAAAAATCGGTATTTGAATGACGGCCACCATGTGCGGATTTTGTTCTTGGCAGCTAGTTCTCTTCGGCAATGTATGCAAACTAGGCAAAGCCGGTGCTGAAAGAAGTTTTTCAAATGGCACGTGGCAGTTTCGGCAAGCCAGATAACTATAAAAAGTGCCACACATCTGATATTAAACGGTGTCTCCATCACTTGTGATAACTCTTGCAGGCAGCGCTGATGCTAATCCTTTATCACCGACACCAGACGCACAGTAGAAATCCTGTTGTATGTGAAAGCGAAAAAAATAGCGAAATGAGCCATTGTTTGTGGCGATGCTTTTTTTAAGCGCTCATACACAAAACCTCACCATTGAGGGAATCAATAAAATAGCTTACCTGTCATCTCTTGTTCTCACAGTGTTTTTGTTGGTTCATGGAGATTGCCTTTTTTTCGGGCCTCAGCTAGAGCTCCAAGGTTTACCAACCTGAGATTTGGCGGTTGCGACCCTTTTCGCGCTGCTTAGGTGAACGCAGTCTGACATCGGGGATAAATTACATTTGAAAAATAATTTTATGTTGACTTAATCAAAGTTTTTTTTACTAGAAGAAGTTGAAAAACACGAGTATTTTGCATACTATGAATTTCATATAGTTAACTAACAGTCTTTTGGGCAGTCATGTTGAATACGATGATATGAAAAATGTGCGTGAGAAAGCATAGCAGATGCAAATGAAGTTTCTATCTCTCATTGATTTTAAATGATTTTTTCAGGAAAAAATATGTGCCAGTTTCAAGACTTTTTATTATATTAATTCAGTAACGGTAATAGTTTCCTTCATCTTCTATGTATCCAGGATTGCAGTTTCCCTGCTGATTTTCTTGATAAACTGAAGTATGTTTTCCAGTGTAGCCGCCATATTGGTAACTTTCTCCACTTCCTGTGCTGGAGGGCATGGGAGGTAAGTCCCCTCCGGCAGACCGTGAGTTGCCTTTCTTAGCGTTGTCTTTGCCCCGTGATTGGTTGAGGTCAGTGAGTTTAGGGTCTGGCTTTTTTCTGTGGTAAAAAAACATGAAGAAGTAATAATAATAATAATAATAATAATAATAATAATAATAATAATAATAATAGTAATAATACATGGAATTTATATCGCGCTAAATCTTGTAATGCAAACAAAATCAAAGCGCTTGCATTCAAATCAGTTGCACGCATGCAACCATTCACAAATGAATTAACAAATTATATATTTACACAAACTCAAACACACACACACATACATACACACACCGCGCGCGCGCGCGCGCGCGCGATAGGCCTAAGCCCGCGCACAAAGAGAACGCTTGCTCGCGATAAAAGCAAGCGCGATAAAGCAAGCGCGTGTAATGAAAGCGCTTGCTTGTCGTTGAGGTGGACATAACATTAGCCTACAAGCGCTTGCTTTATCGCGCTCGCTTTTATCGCGAGCAAGCGTTCTCTTTGTGCGCCCCTAACAAATAGGGATGGAGATGGAGGAGACTGGGTGAAAATAGGGACATATGTGAGGTGTGATGATGGAGGAAGATCCTAGGTAGGAAATAAGTGTGTCTATAGATTGGATTTGAAAGTGTTAAACAAAGGGATTTGGCGAAGGGACAGAGGGAGGTCATTCCAGACTGATGGACCAGAAATAGTGAAAGAACGACGGGCGACACCGGACTGTTTGAACCGTGGTATTTTTAATCACATAGTATCTGCAGCACATCAGAGGGATCTCATATATACACATACAGGTAAAGGTAAAAGGGTAAAGGTGTTTCATAACCTAGGCGGTAGTAAGGGAGCGAGGAATCAGAGACCTCAGCTTCTCTAGGGGCCAGAATATTGAGGGCAGCGCCCATCTCCTCTCCCTCGCTGCTTTCACCTTCACTGACCCTAAAGAGGTCAAATATCCATTTACAGGTGGGTGAACTGGGAGACTGTACTGATGCTAAGGCGCGCAAACGGTCTCCAATCCAACTGGTAACCACGCTCGACGCTGCTTAGCTTGACTGAAAAAGCGAGCGTAGCTGGATGGCTTAATGAAAACAAAGCACTTGCACTGCTTATTCAATGTACCATCTAAAAATAAAAGTTTGAATTTGACTTTGACTTTGACTTTGACTTTGACTTTGACTTTGACTTTCACACACACACACACACACACACACACACACACACACACACACACACACACACACACACACACACACACGCACGCACGCACTCACATACACACACAAACAAAAAGAATTCCCAAAGCACTCTCAAAGTACTGTTAACGACTCTTCCCTTTCACCATCACCTATTCCATAGTCTATTTTTTTGTATTTTGTACCACTTTATGTCACGGCAGATTTCTCTGCGTGAAATTCGGGCTGCTGTCCCAAGGGAGAGCGTGTCGCCACATGTGCAGCGTCTACCCATTTTTTTTCTTTTTCCTGCATGCAAGTGTATTTGTTTCCCTATCTGAGTGGCTTTTTTCTACAGAATTTTGCCAGGGACAACCCCCTTGCTGCCGTGGGTTCTTTTACGTGCGCCACTTTGCGCACCACTGAAGATTTTAAAACAGCTTCCTCACACAACCCTTGCTTGTGCTGAGACAGGCAGGAAGAGACCCAGCACCACTGAGAGAGCCACTCACCGGAGCCCCCAGCGCTGGGAGAGAGAGCGGTTCTCGCCATTACACAGCGTCAGGTCCTGTTTGCAGCAGACGAACGCCAGGCCGATCAGGATTCCCACTGCCGCCACTGTGCCCCACAGCTGGGCCTGCTCGCGCCTGAAAAGAGAGAAATAACTAAATAAACTTCAAAGGAAACAAACGGCAACCTAAAATAATTAAATAAACTTCAAAGGAAACAAACGGCAACCTAAAAAAATTAAATAAACACCAAGGGAAAAAAAAACGGCAACATACAATAAAGTCAATGAGTCAGCAAAGAAAGAAGTGTTTTTCCTACTCGGCTCGAGCTGCCATGTTTACCAATGGTGAGATTTTGGGATTAAAAAATATTAAGAAATAAACAACAACAAACCATGGCAGTGACATGATGGCATTATGGTTCTTGTGTGTATCTTTTTTAAAAGCAGAGTAGAAATACATTGCCCGTTTTCTTAGAAGCCGTTTCTTGAAGGAAAGAACATCAGTAACCAGCCAAATAACATAACCGATCATTCAACCAACTAACCAGCTAATCATGCAACCAGCCAACCAAGCAGCCAGCCAGCCAGCCAGCCAACAAACCAACCAACAAAATAAGCCTCCAACCAACCAGCCAGCCAGCCAACCAACCAGCCAGCCAACCAACCAGCCAGCCAACCAGCCAGCCAGCCAACCAACCAACCAGCCAGCCAACCAACCAACCAACCAACCAACCCATCAACCCACCAACCCACCAGCGAAGCAGCCTATCAACCAACCTACCTACCAACCTACCAACCAACCAATCAACCAACCAACCAACCATCAAAACAACCCTCCAACCAACCAGCCAGCCAGCCAACGAACCAACCAGCCAACCCACCCACCCACCCACCCACCAGCGAAGCAGCCAACCAACCAACCAACCCACCAACCCACCCACCCACCAACCAACCAACCAACCAAGCAGCCAGTCAACCAACCAGTCAACCAAGCAGCCAAGCAGCCCAGCAGCCCAGCCCACTGACAGGGTTTGGGTGGTGCTGGCCTCACAGCAGGTGAAGCGGGCGTGTTGCTGGCAGCATCGTGGCCTGTGGCGGGGGCAGTAGTACACGTTGCCCTCGGCCCCCCCCAGTGACGCCTCCTTCAGGCACCGCTCCGCACCCCACACAGCTTCAGCCACACCGGCACAGGAGGAGAGGCAATTAATCATCATCATCATCATCATCATCATCATCATCATCATCATCATCATCAATCATCATCATCATCATCATCATCATAATAATAATAATAATAATAATAATAATAAAACAATACATGGAAGTTATATAGCGCTATATTTTGTAAAACCAAAACAAAACAAAGGGCACAACACTCATTAAAGGAAATGCTGATTTGTTTACGTTTTTTTCATGTAGTTGGGGATTTTTGTTGGCTTGACTTTTTTTTTCTTTTGGGGGGGAGGGGGAGGGGGCTGGTTGAAAAAAAATGACGTGTAAAAATGAATGATTAAACTAGAAACATGATCAGTTATTTCTAATCCAAATGCATTTGAACACAAAATCGAGAAATATAAAACTATAATGATTGATAAATCGAAAAGAAACCAATAAACGAGTGATGGACGGAGAAAACTATAGAAGTAAACATCGAAATCATCATCATTATCTCATCATCATCATCATTCATCTTCATCATCATCATCATCATCATCATCCATCATCATGGCCGACGTCGTTGTCACCATCATCGTCACCATCATCACTATCGTCATCATCATTACCATCCTTACCATCATTATCAGTCGCTTTCATCATCATGATTATTGCAATTAGCATCAGAGTGTGGCATTTCCATTGAGCTGTCAGAGTTCTTTCACACAACACAAACGATCCAGCAGGAATGGGAACGGGAAAGGAATTAGCATCACAATAACAGTGCCATCAAAGAACCAAGTCACACACACACACACACCACACACACACACCACACACACACACACACACACACACACACACAACTCACGCACGCACACACAAACACATGCACACACATACACACACAAACACACATACAAACACACACACATACATACACACACATACACGCACGCACGCACGCACTCACGTACACACATGCCACACACACACGCACACACAGAGAGTTGATTTTTCGTTGCTGTTGTTGGATGTTGTTCTTATTTGGGGGGTGATGGGACGGGGGCGGCTTTTGTTTGTTTTTCTTTGGCATCTTTTGGGTTTTTTCCATTTTTTGTTATTTTTGTTTGTTTTGGTTTTTTCTTTCTTTTCCTTCTTTTTGGAGGGGGGGGGGGGGGGGGGGGGGGGGTCACTTGCATTATGATTGTGTTTGTTGTTTTTTTTCTAAATGAAATTCAGTAACTGCAATTCATTAAAATTATTTATTGGAATTACATATTTTGTTACAAACTGTTAGAACTGCATTTGTTTTGGTTTTCTGTAGTTCGGTATGTTTGTATTGTCTACCACTTTATGTCACAGCAGATTTCTCTGTGTGAAATTCAGGCTACTCTCCCCGGGGAGAGCGCGTCGCCACAAGTGCAGCGCCTACCTATTATTTTATTTTATTTTTTAATATACAGCCCCAAGCCACCCTGGGGACTCCAACTCCCCGATTTTGCCTCAGGATGGTGTCTAAACACGACACCTGTGTGCATACTGTTTTTTTTTTTTTTTTTTTCGTTTTTTTTTAATACAATTTTGTCATCTGCTCCTACCAGCACACAATGGCCTGCTCTTCCAAAGGGCGGAACGGGGTTTTAACGTGAGCACAAGATGTTCAGCGTGCGTTCGCACACGGAGCCTCAGTTTATAGTCTCATCCGAATGACGGTAAAATCTTGTTGTTTTGTTTTCTTTGGATCACTGACATTCCTCTTCCCATACATTGCCAACTACACTCCATTCCCTTGACACTCACCCACCTTCTCTCTCTCTCTCTCGCTCTGTCTGTCTGTCTGTCTGTCTATCTGTCTGTCTGTCTGTCTGTCTGTCTGTCTGTCTGTCTGTCTGTCTGTCTGTCTCTCTGTCTCTTTCTCTCTGTCTCTGTCTCTGTCTCTGTCTCTCTTTGTCTGTCTGTCTGTCTGTCTGTCTGTCTGTCTGTCTGTCTGTCTGTTTCTCTTTGTTGATGGCGGTTTTGATTTTCTTTTGCTTTTTTGTGGTTGGTTTCTGATCTTTTTGAGGGGGGACGGGAGGTCTTGAGGGGGGTGATATTCCTTGACCAGGGCAAGGGCCAGATGAAAAAAAGTATGTTAATGCTTACTTGTTAATGCTTACTTGGAGCCTCAAGCAATGCCAGAACTACAGAACCATCAGTCTCATAAGTCATCCTAGCAAGATCATGCTGCAGGTAGTCCTCAACAGACTGACAAACCAAGCGGAAAAACTGCTGGCAGAAGAACAAGCAGGCTTTAGACCAAAACACAGCACAATGGAGCAAATTTTCAATCTGAGAATTCTGATAGAGAAGCATCTCCAACACCAAAAGACTTGTACCAAAATTTCATAGATTTCAAAAGACCTTTGACAGGGTATGGCATGACGGCCTCTGGCAAGTACTCAGGCACTTCAACATTGATAGCTGCCTAATTGAAGTCATCAAGGCTCTGTACGAGAACGCAAGAAGTGCAGTTTTCATGAACAATCACGTGGGCGAGTTCTTCAAGACCACGGTTGGGGTTCACCAGGGCTGCCTTCTCTCACATGTACTCTTCAACCTCTTCCTCGAAAACATCATGACAGAGACACTGCAAAACCACCACACTTCCATCTCCATTGGTGGAAGACCCTTTTGCAACCTCAGATTTGCAGATGACATTGACCTCATGGGCAGCAGCAAACAAGAACTGCAAATCCTCACAGACGATGTAACAGATCGAGCGAGCGGATACGGCATAGAGGTCAGTACAGAGAAATCAAAGATCATGGTCAACAGCGCGAGTAATGACATCACGGAAATAAAGATGAATGGAGAAATACTAGAGAGGTGAGCCAATTCAAATACTTAGGCTCCATCCTAACAAAAGATGGCACATCAAACAATGAAGTGAAAGCTCGCATTGCAACAGCAACATCTGCTCTAGTCAGACTCGAGAGGATCATCAGAAGCAACATCAGCTTCTGCACCAAATACCACCTCTACAAATCCCTCGTGATATCTATCCTCCTATATGGCTGTGAATCATGGACTCTGACAGCAGACTTAGAGAGGAGAAACCAAGCATTCGAGAACAAGTGCCACAGAAGACTCCTCTAAATATCATACAAAGAACACAAGACCAATAACTATGTGAAAGAAGAAATCAAAAAGCGTGTGGGCCCCCAAGAGCCTTTGCTCTCCACCATAAAGAGGAGAAAAGCTGATGTGGTTTGGTCACACCACA
>CM060336.1:46154570-46169570 GCA_030674155.1 Stramonita haemastoma
TGTATACATGCCTCTGGCCAAAACACATTAAATATTTGAATCTTGAATATCTGTGTCTCTGTCTGTCTCTGTCTCTCTCTCTCTGTGTCTGTCTGTCTGTTTTTTTGTCTGTCTGTCTGTCTGTCCTGTCTGTCTGTCTTCGTCTGTCTGTCTCTCTCTCTCTCTCTCTCTCTCTCTCTCTCTCTCTCTCTCTCTCTCTCTCTCTCTCTCTCTCGGCATATCGGGCACACATGCACACACACACACACCAGATCAAAATCGCAAGTGACAGATACAGTGCAGTGTCCTTATCCAGACTAGCTCCTCGCTAAACTATGACCCACAACCAAAATCTGCAAAGCAGCCAGAGACGTCTCCTCACCTCCCAGCACAGACCCAGTGACCCACAGGTAAAACAGCTGCTTCTGCATCCGCCTTGTCCTGCTGTGCTGCTATCAGCCTGTGGGATTAGAATGATAATGATGATCTAGTTATAACACGATGATGATGATGATAATTATGATGATGATAATGATGATGATAACAATTATGAAGATGAAAATGATGATGATGATCATAACATAATGATAATGATGATATAACTATAACAGCATGGTGACACACCACATCAGACAATGACGACACGATGATGACGAAGACGGTGATGATGACGACGATGATGACAATGTTTATTTTCGTTCCTTGGCTAGAGTTCCCAGATTCACCAACAGTGAGAGTTTGCATTTCCCTAGTATGAAGACAGCCGCATTCCGACTTGGGTGTGTATGCCAGGCGTTTCTGGTACCGTGACCCACCAGCTGCTGGCGTGAATGACGAGATCACTTACGTTTCTGGTACCGTAACCACACTGTGCGAATACGAGATCACTTACGTTTTGTCCGTACCAGGCTGGCATGAATGACGAGATCACTTACGTTTCTGGTACCGTAACCCACCAGCTGCTGGCATGAATGACGAGATCACTTACGTTTCTGGTACCGTACCCACCAGCTGCTGGCGATGAATGACGAGATCACTTACGTTTCTGGTACCGTAACCCACCAGCTGCTGGTGAATGACGAGATCACTTACGTTTCTGGTACCGTAACCCACCAGCTGCTGGCATGAATGACGAGATCACTTACGTTTCTGACCGTAACCCACTGCATAGACGAGATCACTTACGTTTTGGTACCGTACCACCAGCTGCTGGCATGAATGACGAGATCACTTACGTTTCTGGTACCGTAACCCACCAGCTGCTGGCATGAATGACGAGATCACTTACGTTTCTGGTACCGTACCCACCAGTGTGCAAGACGGATCACTTACGTTCTGGTACGAACCACCACTGCTGCATGAATGACGAGATCACTTACGTTTCTGGTACCGTAACCCACCAGCTGCTGGCATGAATGACGAGATCACTTACGTATGAAGTCTGACCCTTTCCATGTGTACATATACACTAAGAGAATCAAGGCAGTGGCAGGTGTGCACTTGAAATTGACCAGAAACCAACCCAAATCCCCACCTTAAATTTAACCAACGAATACGTGATCCATGGTATTGATGATGATAAAAATAATGATAACAATGATTATTATTGTAACAGAGTGCAGATATTTGATCTGCCGCAACACTGTACAACTTCTCGACGACGTCAGCACGGTCAGACAGTGGGAAGAGGTTGCATAACTACTACATTTTACCGCTATGGGCAAAGTGCATGCAACAGGGGTTTTTCGACCACCCCCTAACGATACAGCACATCACACATTTCACAGGTGTATATCTAAATATAGATCCACGACGCTGCGATTGGCAGATCCAATCGCATGGGAAGTAATCTATTTACCGCCCCGTCAATGATATGATGAGGGATGATGATGATGATGATGATGAGATGATGATGATGATGATGATGATGATGAATGATGATGATGATGAGATGATGAGATGATGAGATGATGATGATGAAGATGATGAGATGATGAGAGATGATGATGATGATGATGATGATGATGATGATGATGATGATGATGATGATGATGATGATGATGATGATGATGATGATATGATGAATAGATAATAATAATAATAATAATAATAATAATAATAATGATGATGATGATGATGATGATGATGATGATGATGATGATGATGATGATATGATGATGATGAATAATAATAATAATAATAATAATAATAATAACAATAATAAAACAAAAATAATCACAATAATAATAATAATAATAATAATAATAATAATAATAATAATAATAAGAGAGAAGAAGAAGAAGAAGAAGAAGAATGATAATAATAATAATAATAATAATAATAAAAAAAATAATTATAATAACAACAATACTAATAACAATACTAATAATAATGATAAACAACGTCGACAACGACAACGACGATGCTGTTGCTGCTGTGCTGCTGCTGCTTGATAATAATAATAGTTTTATAAATGTTATAACAATAATAATAATAATAATAATAATAATAATAATAATAATAATAATAATAATAATAAAATAATAATAATAATAAAAATAATAATATATAATAATACATATACTACTACTACTACTACTACTACTACTACTACTACTACTACTACTACTACTACTACTACTTCTACTACTACTTCTACTACTAATCTGGCCCAGGCCAAATGCTGTGTCAGTTATTGATGTCAGCTAATTGCCAAGGCATACAATAAAATGTTGTTATGTTGTAAAATCTTGTCTTCAGATTTCCTTCAGCCATGACAAGCTCTTAACATAACAACATGCACTCTCCTTTATAGGAGGAAATAATATCTGAAGTCGGAGTATGGCTGCCTCTACAGCAAGTACTTGAAGACTGTCGCACACGCAAACTTCTCATTCAGTGTGCAATTTCCATCTCACCGTGATTCCCAGGTGGGAGGAGTGAGTCAGTGCGCATTCTGGGTGACCCCCAGAGTGTTAAGCTGGGGAGCACACAACAACAACAACATATTAATCAGAAGGTTGAATGCTGCTACTGCTACTGCTACTGCTGCTGCTGCTGTTGTTACTACTACTACTACTACTACTACTACTACTACTACTACTACTACTACTACTACTACTACTACTACTACTACTACTACTACTACTACTACTAATACTGACCAGCCGCCTTGGCGCAGTGGTTAGCGCCTTGGATTTCGGACTGGGAAGTCGCGGGTTGGAGTCTTATAAGAGTCATAGGGATTTTTCGGACTCGGCTGGCTGCTACCCAGATTGAGTGTGCTGTGGACTTACTGGGAAGACTGGGACCACACAGTTGAGCTTCATACACTTTAGATATGCGAATTTGAGAGTGTTGCTCTAATTACCTGACCAACACTGCAGGTGTCTGTATCTCTCGGGCCCGGTTGATGCTGGGATATATTATGACAGTAAGTGTAGAGTACAACCCTGTCGAGTAGTCTCAAAGTGGATGCACTTCCACAGCAGCACCATTACATCATCCCCATCACCATCGCTCATCATGCAATTAATTGGCCCCTGTTGCTCTGGTCTCATGGTGACCTCATATTCGGTTTCCCCATACGCTTCTGTGCCTGTGGTGAGCTTGTGTCACAGCCTTTGGGGGTGGAGATTTGCGCGTTGACGGTCGTTGGAGGGACGTTGAGGTGGTCACCACCTCAGGTGGGTGACTCACTCAGTCTGGCTCCGCGACTGAGCTAATACTGTGGTTAGTAGGGGGCTTAGTAGGTGGTGTCCTGCTTATGTTAGATCAGAACAGGCACCACCAAAGTGACTCAGCAGAAGTGCAGGGCCCCTCTGGCTGGTGACCCCACGGCGGCTTAATATCGATGTGCTCCCTGTGGACTGCCGATCCCAGGGATGAGACACAACGAATCGGGTATGGCTTGGTGGGGAGAATGAAATGAGCGGCGTGGGAACAACAGGACGAGAACGTCACAGAAGACGAAGCAACAAAAAACAAACAAAAACACTCCCCCCAAAAAAGAACCCCAAACAAACAAAAAACTACAACAACAACAACAACAATAACAACAACAACAACAACTACTACTACTACTAACTACTAACTATACTACTACTACTACTACTACTACTACTACTACTACTAACTACTACTACTACTACTACTACTACTGCTGGCTGCTGCTGCTGCCTGCTGACTTGCGCTGTCTGCTGCTTCTGCTGCTACTACTACCACTTCTACCACTACTACTACTTCTGCTGCTACTAGTGCTACTGCTCCTGCTGCCAACAACAACAACAACAACAACAACAACTGCTACTACTACTACTACTACTACTACTACTACTACTACTACTACTACTACTACTACTACTACTACTACTACTACTACTACTACTACACCACCACCACCACCACCACCACTACTATTGGTGCTACTATACTATTACGTTACCTCTATCAGTGACAGAAAAGGCCAAGTTAAGGTGAGGTTACCTTGCATCCAGTTGTTGTCAGAGGGCAGTGCAGGATCTACTGCATGCAGCAGCTCTCTGTCTCTCTCTCTGTCTGTCTCTTTCTGTCTGTCTGTCTGTGTCAGCTTTCATCTAGCCATTCACAGTGACTGCATAGAGTCAGCTGCTTTTCTCCATACCTAGCTATGCTGGGCCAGCCAGCTTACCTTACTGTCTCTGCCACGCGCGCGAGCAGACACACAACATACACCCCCAATCCTGCCCACACGCACGCACGCATGCACGTACACACAATCACACACACGCACGCGCGCACGCGCGTGCGCGTGCGCCAAACATGCGTAAACACACACTTACACATGGACACGCATATACACACGGACGCACTCGCACGCGCGCGCGCACAAACACACACACAGACGCAAACATACACACACACATACGCACGCGCGCCGGACAAAAGTACACAAGCTACCACTCACACACACGCGCACGCGCGCGAAAGCGTGCACACACACACATACATGCAGACCTACGAACACACAGACACACAAACACACAGAGACACAGACACATACACACATACAGACACACATACAGACACACAGACACAGACACACATACACATACAACACACAGACACACAGACACACAGACACACAGACACAGACACACAGATACAGACACACAGACACACAGACACAGACACAGACACAGACACACACACAGACACACACACACACACACACACACACACACACACACACACACACACACACACACACAACACACACACACACACACACACACACACAGGGGGACGGGATAGCCAAGTGGTCAGAACATTGCGCTCGCAATTTGACGACCCGGGTTCGATTCCCGGTCGAGGGGATTTTTCCCTTGGAGTTTACATCAGTGCTGACTCCACTCTCCCCAAAATTCCTTCGGATGAGACTATAAACCGAGGCCTCGTGTGCGAACGCACGCTGAACATCTTGTGCACACGTTAAATCCTGTTCCGCTTTTCGTAAGAGTAGGACATTATGTGCTGGTGGGAAAAGATGACAAGATTTACAGAAACTGCATACTCACGGAGACTAGATGTAAAAAAAAGCCAATGGGTGCTTATTCCATTTTCCTTGATAGAAAAGAAAAAATAAGTAAATAAATAAATAAATAAATAAATGACTAATAATCAATCAATCAATAAATAAATAAATAAAACAGACACACTTAGCAACCGTGGTAAAAGTATACGAAAGACTGGAGAAGCAGGTTAGTGTAGTGTTGTAAGGCCTCTCAGTCGTATCAAAATGCTTTTAAAAAAATGTATGGCTTAGTTTTTAAAAGAAGTTTGTATATTTTGTTGGCTTAAAAGTACATTTGTGTTTTTGAATTCTGAATGATAATGTTTACAAATGCATATCCACTTTGCTATTAAAAAAGACAACGTTTTTATGCATTGGAAAGTACACACACACACACACCACACACACCACACACACACACAACACACACACACACACACACCATATATATATATATATATATATATATATATATATATATATATATATATATATATATATATATATATATATATTGATGTGTGTGTATAAATAATGTATCTTATGTACAATTATTTGTATAATTCATTCATTCATAAACTGTTCATTGTACCCAACAAACAAACAAAAAACCCAAGCAAAAATCGATCCATCTGTTTCCATAGCTTTATTTCATAGCTTCGCCGACCACAGATGCCACAATTATGGGTTCTGTCACCCTATGAATGACTGAGGTGCTTCATTTCACTGCAGACTGGCAGAGGTGCTGCTGTGTGGTCAAGCTGAGATCCTCAGGGCTGGCCGTCGTCCAACGCTGCCTGACTGGAACACATCTCTATCTGCCCTGTGTACTGACCAGGCGGGGAGGCGGGGCTGTCTTGTGGCAAGATCCTTGCACTTGTTATCGCAGGGCTCGGGTGGAGCCAGCACGGAGACCCCGTTTTCAGGGGATTCCCCTGAAGTTAAGTTCAGCACGGACTGTACCCCCTCACAAACTCCTTTCGTAACCGAGGCCTCGTGTGCAAATGCACACTCTGCCTTGGGAAGAGTATGCCATTATGGACCGGTAGGAACAGATCCTCCCTCCCCCCCCCCCCTTTGTAAAAAGGATCAAAAGAAACCAGGCAGGCAAAACCCAGACCTAAAGGCAGTCAACATGTCGTGTTTTAGCCCCCACCCCTGAAATCGGAACACACCATTCTTTATGTTCTATTTTGCTGCCTCCTCTTCCCTGACCTTCCTTCCCTGCTGTCCCCACGCCGCTGGTTCCAGTCTCCCCCCCGCCAGGTTCGTTGGTCTCCTCCTCAGGGTCGGAATTCTACGGGGGCTCATCAATACTCAGGGGCACGGGATAGCCTAGTGGTCAGAACATTGCACTCGCAATTTGACGACCCGGGTACGATTCCCGGTCGAGGGGATTTTTCCTCTGCAGTTAACATCAGTGCTGACTCTACTCCCCCTAAAAGTCTTTCGGATGAGACTATAAACCGAGGCCTCGTGTGCAAACGCCCGCAGAACATCTTGCGCACACGTTAAATCCTGTTCCACTTTTCGTAAAAGTAGGCCATCATGTACCGGTGGGAACAGATGACATTTACAAAACTGCATACACACAGAGACTGGATGTAAAAAAGCAATGATTGCTTATTCCATTATCCTCGATATAAAAGAATAAATAAATAACATAAATAAAATAGTAGGTCGTCGCGGGCCACCAGCCAGAGCGGCCCTGCACTGCTGCTGGGTCACTTTGGTGGTGTTCAGTGGTGCCTGTTCTGAGCTAACATACGCAGGACTACTAAACCCCCTACTAACAACAGTATTAGCTCAGTCGCGGAGTCAGACGGAGTGAGACGCCCACCCAAGATGCGACCACCACAATGTCCCTATTCTCCCTCTGCGAAGAAGAAGAAGAAGAAGAAGAAGAAGAAGAAGAAGAAGAAGAAGAAGAAGAAGAAGAAGAAGAAGAAAACGTTGGTGACAATGACGAGGAGGACAAGGAAGAAGAGAAAAGCCTGTGTTGGGTCAGTGCACCGGCTGTAAGGAAACGTATTGTTCAGAGGATGAAGGCAAACAGCATTTTCCGAACTGAGAATGCCTTGTATAGAATTGAAGAAGAAAGCTTCTTGACAAAGACTTTAACAGCAATGGGGAAAAACAAAAGTGTACCTTCGGTCCATGCACGTGCTGAGAGGAAAGGCATTGATTATGTAATTAACGCGAATACACTATGACCTAAACGGACAATGCCCATAGAAATGAGCGGTTTTTGCCCCAAACACTAAGAAGGCTGCAGAGTGAAATCAAAGAGCAGACTGCGCGAGGTTTCTTTCATGTCAGCAGAACGAAAAACTGGATCTTTGGGATTTTCAATCAATTATTCATTTTCTGTGGGTCAAGCTAAAGACTGGATGGTGATGGAGATTGTTGTTATTATGCTGCGTGTAAATGAATGTGTGTGTGTGTGTGTGTGTGTGTGGGTGTGTGTGTGTGTGTGTGTGTGTGTGTGTGTGTGTGTGTGTGTGTGTGTGTGTGTGATATGCACAAACAAACAAGCAAGCACACACGCACGCACGCGCGCACACACACACACACACACACACCACACACACTCTCCTTCTCTTTCTCTGTCTATTTGTCTCTGTTTCTGTCTTCTGTCTGTCTGTTTGTCTGTGTCTCTCCCTCTGTGCAGCCCTGATGGATAACAACAGTCTCTTGGGTGGATGACGCAGTGTCATGTCTTCTCCTGTGCTTGTCACTCTGCAGGTCTGCCCGCTGCCTCAGCCAAGCATTCCCACTTCAGGGCAGCTCACTGCAGAGTTCGTAAGGAATAGCCATTAAGATTTGCCTGAAAAAAGGCAGGAGACTGATATGGATAGGCAGACAAAAGGAAGGGAGAGGAGAGAGAGAGAGAGAGAGAGAGAGAGAGAGAGAGAGAGAGAGAGAGAGAGAGAGAGAAGAGAGAGAGAGAGAGAGGGGAAGAGAGAGAGAGAGAGAGGAGAGAGAGAGAGAGAGAGAGAGATGGAATGATATAAACTAGCCAACCTCTAGCACAGAATTGCTAGAAAGTGGAAATATTTTTTTAACTGAAAGAAGAGCCCCTGACATTTCAACAGGGATTGTGGAAGAGTTTATCTTTCTGATGCAAGGACGCATGCTGGGTATGTTTAGAAGACCTAAATATCAGTTTTAGCTTAGTCCAAATGGTCACTTTTGCAAAGGTAAGAAAACAAAAGAATTATGAGCAAGCAAAAAAGTAAAATTCCCTTTGATGCAGATGAGCCAAAATCAGAATATAATTATCTGTTGATGTTGTCTTTGACCTTGTTCAAACAATGGTTGTTGCTGTATTGTTGTATGGCTGTCAAATTTAGAGTGATGAAATGTTGCTATTCTTAAAAAAAATGTCACTGAAGCTTTGGAAACACCTCTTCAGACTTAAAAGGACCACAGTGACTAATCTGATAATTATATGGTGAAACAGGAATATACCCCCTGTCTGTTCTGACTGGTGCAAGGTTAATCAGAATTTGGTCTGAACTTATTTTTGACAATTCTGACAAACCTGCATCCAAATTGTATTAGGTACTTTATGATGTATGTACGAGAGAGTGTATTGCTCAGAAGGGATCCAGAGAATTTATCTAATATTTAATAGGAACAGGGTTTGTTTGTGTGTGGGAAACACAGACTTTTGGAAACAAAGATAGTCTATGTCGTAACGTCATTAAGGCTTTAAAGGACAAGTTTGTGAAGTCATGGTCTGAAGAACTGCAAAGAAGCAATGAATGCATTTTTCAAAATCGTAATTACTATAAAAAAAAAATGACTAAGAGAGGAAAGTACATTAGTGAGTTGCCATTAACAATACTATTCCATTATTTAGAATTAATAATCAATTGTTTATTGCCCATTGAAACAAGACGAGTGAATAGCATTCAGCGCCAACATCGTCTTTGTAAACAATGTAACATGAAGACGATAGGAAATGAGTTTCACTTTATAATGGAATGTCCAAAGATTTTTGAGCTTCGGAAAAATGCATGCTGGAGTGCATGCTTGAGTGCACTGGGGAATGTGGAGCCCTGGCTAAGGAACACAAGGCCCCACAAACTGTACAGTGATGTCAAATTTTAAACGGAACAGAAAAATAAACAACACATATTTTTGAGCCCCCTCCCCCCAAAAAACACACACAAAAAACAACAAAAACAAACAAAACAAAATAAAGGCCTCCTTAATTCTTGGAGAAGAGCAAAGAAAGGAAAGTAGCTTTTCAAGGGGAGCAACTTGATACATTTCTGCAAACAGCGGTAGCTTCCCCTTAATCAATAATGCGGTTTTATCCCAACAGTAAACACACACACACACACACGCACACACATGTACACACACACGCACGCACACACATGCACACACTTACACACGCAAGCATGCACGCACACACGCACTCGCGCGCGCGGGTATGCACACATACACATACACACACGCACGCACTCACGCAAGCACGAACGCACGAACGCACGAACGCACGCACTCAAACACACACACATACACACGCACGCACGTGCATGCACACACACACACACACATCCTCACACACACACACACACACACACACACACACACACACACACACACACACACACACACACACACACACATAACACGGAGGACTTGATCCAGCATATTCTTGTTTAATTTGTTTCAAGACAGAGAATACCAACGACTTGAAGTACACAGCGATGTCTCCTCACGAAAAGAAAGCATGGCTTGATGAGAAAGTGATAGTTTATTTTTATACAATGCCCCCTTTCTCATCCAGGCAGCAGCGTAAAGAGAGAAAGAAGGAAAGGACCAATCAATGTTTGTGTTGTATTGTTTGAGGGGGATGTTAGTTGGGAAGGAGGGAATGTATTCCTTCAGTTTGCCAAAAGATGTCACAATACTGCCTTCCATTGAAGGTGGTAGTACTATCTGACCAGGCACGGGAATGGGGGTGGGGGGGGGAGGTCACTAGATATGAATCATATGGCCACCACATCTCTGGTTATTAAAAGATTTACTTCAAATTTTGCTTACTGCAAGAGCAATATCTGTGGATGAATAGATTGTAACTTGTTCGATTCTTGTTTTTCTTTCATGGTTTGTTTTCATTGGGTTTTATTGTCTGTAGGGTGTAGGGGGAAGGGGAACTGAAACAAATGTTAGAGGGGTATGGAGTGCGCGTGTATGTATGTGTGTGTGCGTGTGTGCGCGCGTGTGCGTGTGTGCGTGCGTGCGTGTGTGTGTGTGCGCGAACGCGTGCCATCACGTGTGTGTGTGTTTGTAAGCGTGTACATTTGCTTACTTGCTAGATCTATGTCCTGCTATGTCTGTTTGAAAGGTTCTCATCACATGATTATCATTTATTTCCATTAATTTAGCTGCGACCTGCTGTAGGTTTTCCTGTTCATTTTTTAATGAAAATATCTGTTCATGCCTTGTTCTTGTTGTTCTTCTCTCTTCTTCCTCCTCCTCTGTTTCTCTTTCATCTTCTTTTACCTGTTCTTTTCTTCACCACTTCTTCTGTCTTTCTTTCTTTCTTTCTTTCCTTCATTCCTTTCTTTCTGTCTTTCTCTCTTTCTTTGCTGCTGTTCTAATCGTTTTTACACCCCTCCTCTACCTCAAAATTCCAGAAGTGTAACATGTTCTTGATTTGAAGAACTAAAGCTCTGTTTCTTTTCCTCTTACGCTCATTTCTTTTCGTTCTGCCTCTTTTGTTAGTTGTTTTTTTTTTCCGTTTCTTTTTCATGTTTTTTTCTGGATTTGTTTTCTGTGATGTAGTTTTATTCCTTTTTTAATATTTCATTTGTCATGTGTATAAAGATTTGATGATGTAAAGATGTGATGGTGTAAAGATGTGATGGTATAAAAAGGTAATTGTGTAAAAATGTGCCTGTACCATCAGTTGTGTGTGTGTATGTGTGTTTGCATGTTGATTTTTGTTGTTGTTTTATATTTCATTTCTTAGCATCTGTTTTTTATGTTCACGTGCTTAGTCGCATTTCTTGTTGTGTACGTTTGTTCGTTTGTTTGTTTGGTTGGTTGGTTGGTTACGCTTTCGTTTTTTGCATTTTTTCGGTCAGACTATATAAAAATAGCAAATCACCACCTACAGTTTGGGGCCGATGTTTTGTTTTTTCTTTGGTTGTCTTTGTCTGTGTAATTGAGTGATTTTCCTTGTTTTATGATCTATGGAATATTTTGGTGGCAAAGTTACAACATCCTTACATTACGAATAAATGCACATGGACATGTTTAACACAAGCAATAAATCTATACAATATAAACTACACAAAATTAAAACGAAGTTCATTCCCCAAACAACTTTCACATTTATGAAGAAATTGCAATAGTTCTAATCCGAAATGTGCTGGCCGACATATAGGCATGGCAGCTAGAGACAAGACATGCTGAAAACTGACCTACAGAAGCTGACTTCCTTTCCTAGAACCTCTCTCTTAGAAAAGGAGCAAACAGAGAAGCCATGGCACACAAACCACCCAATCCTTAGAGAAAAGGACTGCTTAGAAAACATAACTGTGCAAGGTTTTTTGTTTTAACCATGAAAAGTGCAGATTAGACAACACAAAATAAAAACATGACCCAGAGAAAACAGTTCCCATAACAAGATAGGTATTTTTTCTGAAAAAGAAAAAGTCCAGTTTCTATGGAACATAATGAACAAGGTCACTGTTGAAGATGTCACTTTCTTTCCTTCATCCTGTTTCACACTGTTTTTAAAGGTAGCAGCTAACACGATGATTTTGATACACACGCGGTGTGGCTCCAATGGGTGTGCATTTTCTGTATCAGCTAGCAGGTTGACTGTGCCACAGGGGGTGTGGGGCTGTTCTGGTCGTTGTGGCTGGCGTACAGGCTGGTTCTGAAGACTTGGTAATGCTCTGCTTGCTTTTTCTGCTGAAGAAACAAACAAAGCAAGAACATGCAGTATAGAAGCTTTTCTACTTTTATTTCTCTAATGATGATGATGATGATGATGATGATGATGATGACGATGATGTCGATGTCGATGATGATGATGATGATGATGATGATGATGATGATGATGATGATGATGATGATGATGATGGTGGTGGTGGTCATGATAGTGATGACGTTGACGATAAAGAAAGAAGAAGAAGAAGAAGAAGAAGAAGAAGAAGAAGAAGAAGAAGAAGAAGAAGAAGAAGAAACACACACACACACACATACATACACACACACACACACACACACACACACACACACACACACACACACACCCCTGACACGCACTCATCCCCCCACACACTGATACACACACACACACACACTCCCTTCCCCCCAACACACACATACATACATATACACCCACCCTACACACACTCTCTTACCCTCCCCCCACCCATCAACACACACACACACACACACACACACACACACACACACACACACACACACACACACACACACATACTCATACTACTGTTAGGTCTCATATTCATAACTACTACTGTAATTATCTTAAAGTGTACACTGACGGTTCACTCTTAGACAATCACCAAGCTTGTTCAGCTTTTGTTATACCGGCACTCAAAGTGGAAAAATCTTAGTATATTGGTGTAAATCGGTCAATTTTTGCAGCTGAACTGGTTGCAATTTTAATGGCATTAACATACGTGCTAGATCATCCATATTGTTTTCTCCATGTCTTACTTTGTGTGGATTCTAAATCAGTTTTATATGCCCTAAAATCTGCAGACTACAAAAACCATTTGAAGCTTATATTAGATATAAAACACATTGTACACCTTTTAAGTTTAAGAGGTATTTTTGTCACCTTTCTTTGGATACCTTCACACGTAGGATTGTACTCAAATGAATGGGTTGATTGGTATGCAAGTAATAAAAGTGGAAACATTGAGCTACGTATTCCTTTATCTATCCAAGAAGGGTACCATATGTTAGAACAAGCATCCTCAAATAATTTCACTGAAATAATACAGCACAGAACAGTTAGTAAAATGGATTCCAACTAGAAAAAAAGTGTCTTTGATAGCGTACATCAGTTAAAGACTTGTACAAATATTGTGAAAGAAAGATAGCTTGAGGCATTATTTTTTAGAATCCGATTAAACGCTTTTGTCACAAAATTTAACATGGATGTTAAATGCTTATGTGGAAGCAATATTATTTCAAATACTCATATTTTACTTGAATGCAAGACTTTAAAACATTACCTACCTAGTTTTCATGAAACTTCCCTTGAACAAGTTCTGCAGATTATCACATTAGTGTTTGCTATTGCTAAGCGTTTATTGTTAAGTCCCATAGGCATTTGTTGTAGTTACATAATCGCTGTTCTATTTCGAATGTTTTTCATTTTGTTAATTTAGTGTTTAGCATACAGTTCCGCTTAATGTAATGAGGAGATCTTCAGCCACAACTAAACACTGCATAAGAGGACAAACACACACAGACACACGCACGCACAAACGCACGCGCTGATATTCCCTTTAAAAATATATTTAAAAAAAAAAAAAAAAAAAAAAAATATATATATATATATATATATATATATATATATATATATATATATATATATATACATTTCTAGTCAACCCACCCCCCACCATTTTCTGTTTCTGTCTCTTTCTTCCTTTCCTTCTTTATCTTAATATTTTAACTGATGATATTATTATCCTATTTTTATCATAAGGGGGGTTGTTTTTTAGGGATAAATGTATATTGATTTATGTGGGTTTTTTTGGTTTAAAAAACAAAAAAGTTTTCCCTTCCCCCTCCCCTCCCCGTCCGGTATCACTTTATGTGGAAGGACGTAAACTTGAAGACTACTACTACTACATACTCATACATACGTACATACACATACCATTATCCTCGATATAAAAAAGTAGAAAAAAAAATGATAAAGATAAATACTCAACCCCTCCCCCCCAAATCCCTCCCTCTCCTGACCCCCCCCCCCCCCCCTCTCTCTCCCCACAGACAGACCTGTAAACAGCCAGCCTCTCATCGGCGCTGAAGGGCGAGAGAGGAGGAGGAGGAGGAGGCGGAGGAGGGGGCGAGGGGCGGGGCGTGCCCCCTGGCGGCCTGCAGGTTGGCGCTCCTCCTCCTGCGGCCCGGGGACAGGTGGGACTGCAGGTAGTAGTACTGGTTGGCCGCGCGGTCCAGGGCCTCCGTCAGGCAGTGGTTGCCCAGGCGGAAGTAGCACGTGCGCTTCCTGACCGGGAGGGGGGGGAGGGGTTGGAAACACACACACACACACACGCACATGCGCGCACGCAAGCACGCTCACGCATGCAAGTACGCAAGCACGCAAGCACACACACTCACCCATGCACGCCCGCACGCATGCACAAACACACACACGCATACACACACACACACACACACACACACACACACACACACACACACACACACACACACACACACACACACAC
>CM060336.1:46172070-46177070 GCA_030674155.1 Stramonita haemastoma
GAGACAGAGACAGAGACAGATAGAGAGACAGAGACAGACAGACAGACAGACACAGAAAATGACACAAAGAAGCAGGACACAAAAATGCACACAGAGACAGAATCGCAGACAAACAAAGCACGATTGATGGGAAGACAGACACTGGCACCGACAACCACCATCACACCCCCACCTCCACTGAATCAAAACTCTCCACATTCTTACGCGTCTTCCTCATTGCTACCCCCCCCCCCCCCTATCTTTTGTCCATCAGCACAGATTAAGAGAGCAATCACGGTATCATTCTTGACTTAACAACTTCGGCACAAGGGGGAGAAGCACCATCTTCTGGAGTAACGAAGCGAACTAACTCCCCTATCACCGCCATAACGGATATGACGTGAGTTCGAAACCACTTCCTGTTAGCAGGCAGAATTGAGCTGTTTCCCTGACAACGAAGCGCAGAGTGGAAACACGGGGGCGTTGTGTCATAAGAAGTGTGGATTAAACAGCAAAAATCACGACATTGGAAGGATTAGCACGTTTAGTCAAAGTTGAAAAAGTAAATATTTGTAGTAGATGATGTTTCGTTGGTGAAGAGTGGGAATTTTATTTCTCTGGTGTGTTTGGAGGAGCACTTTTGTTACAAGTGTTAGAGTTTGGGGTTTAGTTTTTACTTGTGTGTTTTGTATTTTGAAGAAGCACTTTTGTTACAAGTGTCAGAGCTACTGGGGTTCAGTTTTTACTTGTGTGTTTTGAGGAAGCTGTTTTGTTACAAGTGTTAGAGTTTGGGGTTCAGTTTTTACTTGTGTGTTTTGAGGAAGCTGTTTTCTTTACAAGTGTCAGAGCTACTGGGGTTCAGTTTTTACTTGTGTGTTTTGAGGAAGCTTATCTGTTACAAGTGTCAGAGCTAGTGGTGTCTGTTCCTCTGTCACATTGGTACTTACTGTTCTGGCGCAATGATTGTTAGAGTGATAGAAAAGAAATCTTTGCTTTTGTTATGCAAAAAATCTAAATAATAATCATTCAAACTTTATGAGCGTTGAAATGACCGCTTAGTTTTTCAAGAAATAGTTTTCGATTTAAAAGGAAACAAACAAATCTCTGGGCCTCTTAAATGGTGATTGAAGGTGATTTTCTTTATAAATTAAAAATAACTCGCGCTCAAAAGTATTCCACAACAAATTCCCAGGTATCCCAAGTATGGCACTCCCAGGTTGTTTAGTTAACACAACACAACACAACACGACACGACACGACACGACACGACACGACACGACACGACACGACACGACACGACACGACACGACACGACACGACACGACACGACACGACACGACACGACACAACACAACACAACACAACAAGACAAAAGCACGGACTGTTGCTGCTTGCTGCGCACTCCCAGGTTGTTCAGTAAACTGCGCAGGGCTCGGACCGCTTGCTGCTGCTCGCTCATGTTCTGCAGGAGTCTGCAACACAGCAACACAGCATTGAGAGTCTGCAACATACACAACATTGAGAGTCTCCAGCACAGCAACACAGCATTGAGAGTCTGCAACATACACAGCATTGAGAGTCTGCAACATACACAGCATTGAGAGTCTTCAACATACACAGCATTTACAGTCTGCAACATACACAGCATTGAGAGTCTGCAACATACACAGCATTGAGAGTCTGCAACATACACAGCATTGAGAGTCTGCAACATACACAGCATTTACAGTATGCAACACAGCATTGAGAGTCTGCAACACAACATTGAGAGTCTGCAACATACACAGCATTTACAGTCTGCAACATACACAGCATTTACAGTCTGCAACACAGCATTGAGAGTCTGTAACATACACAGCATTGAGAGTCTGCAACATACACAGCATTTACAGTCTGCAACATACACAGCATTTACAGTCTGCAACATACACAGCATTGAGAGTCTGCAACATACACAGCATTTACAGTCTGCAACATACACAGCATTTACAGTCTGCAACATACACAGCATTTACAGTCTGCAACATACACAGCATTGAGAGTCTGCAACATACACAGCATTGAGAGTCTGCAACATACACAGCATTTACAGTCTGCAACATACACAGCATTGAGAGTCTGCAACATGCACAGCATTGACAGTCTGCAACGCAGCATTGAGAGTCTGCAACACGGCATTCAGTTCATCCTTTCAGTTCAACCTTAGCTTCAAGGTTTGGTGGGAGGGGAAGGAAGGGGGGTTATTGCATCAAAACAATAGTAAAGAAACGAAGAAAACCCATCTTCAGTGGCCAGAGATCTTGGTCTGTGTCTGTGTCTGTCTCTATCTCTCTGTCTGTGTTTGTCTCTGTCTGTGTTTGTCTCTGTCTCTCTGTCTGTCTGTCTGTCTGTCTGACTGTAGAAAATGCAATACACCTTGGCTTGCTGCACACATCAATGAATTTGGCGCTTTCCTCCTCACGTCTGTTAAATTTTATTGCTCTCAGTTCTGTCTGTGGAACGTACATCTACTCCAGACATATTGCGCGCCCCCCCCCCCCCTCTCTCTCTCTCTCTCTCTCTCTCTCTCTCTCTCTCTCTCTCTTCTCTCTCTCTCTCTCCTCTCTCTCTCTCTCTCTCTCTCTCCTCTCTGCCATCATCTCTCCATCGCATATATCCCCATCTGCCTACAATCTCTCCTCATCTTCTCTGTCTTCTTCTCCCCTCCCCCTCCCTTCCTATCTCGGCCTGTGCCGCTGTTCAAGTTGCTGTGATTGATCCAGTCGAAGGTTTCACTGAAGGTTTCAATGAAGGTTTCAATGCCCTGGAGCTAACTGCGTGTCTCTCAGTGACTGTGTGGATAAGCTGGCAGAGGTGGTGACACAGAAGACTCTACCTCCTCTGTCTGTTGGGTTTTCTCCTTTCTGTTCCACTGCCACTTGGCAGCTGCTCTTTGTGCTTGGTGTGCAGCCCAGCAGAAGTACCCCATCCTCCCGGAGGTAAAATAATGCAGGGGAAGTTTTGGTTATGTGTTATCAAGCTGTACAAAGAATCAGCAATTTCCAAGCAGACTTCAACAAGTGGTGTAACTTTAGGGACGTCACCCCAACAGAGTGAGGTCATGGTGTGAAGAGACAGAACACGCTAAGGTCAGGTGATGGAGACAGTGACTGTTAGAGAGTGGGGGCACTATAGTGAGGTCATGGTGATGGAGACAGTGACTGTTAGAGAGTGGGGACATCATACTGGTGATGGAGACAGTGACTGTTAGAGAGTGGGGACATCATACTGGTGATGGAGACAGTGACTGCTGGAGAGTGGGGGCACTATAGTGAGGTCATGGTGATGGAGACAGTGACTGTTAGAGAGTGGGGACACTATAGTGAGGTCATGGTGATGGAGACAGTGACTGTTAGAGAGTGGGGACATCATACTGGTGATGGAGACAGTGACTGTTAGAGAGTGGGGACATCATACTGGTGATGGAGACAGTGACTGTTAGAGAGTGGGGACATCATACTGGTGATGAGGACAGTGACTGTTAGAGAGTGGGGACATCATACTGGTGATGAGGACAGTGACTGTTAGAGAGTGGGGACATCATACTGGTGATGAGGACAGTGACTGTTAGAGAGTGGGGACATCATACTGGTGATGGAGACAGTGACTGTTAGAGAGTGAGGACATCATACTGGTGATGGAGACAGTGACTGTTAGAGAGTGAGGACATCATACTGGTGATGGAGACAGTGACTGTTAGAGAGTGGGGACATCATACTGGTGATGGAGACAGTGACTGTTAGAGAGTGGGGACATCATACTGGTGATGGAGACAGTGACTGTTAGAGAGTGGGGACATCATACTGGTGATGAGGACAGTGACTGTTAGAGAGTGGGGACATCATACTGGTGATGGAGACAGTGACTGTTAGAGAGTGGGGACATCATACTGGTGATGGAGACAGTGACTGTTAGAGAGTGGGGACATCATACTGGTGATGGAGACAGTGACTGCTGAAGAGTGGGGACATCATACTGGTGATGGAGACAGTGACTGTTGAAGAGTTGGGACATCATACTGGTGATGAGGACAGTGACTGTTAGAGAGTGGGGACATCAAACTGGTGATGGAGACAGTGACTGCTGAAGAGTGGGGACATCATACTGGTGATGAGGACAGTGACTGTTGATGAGTGGGGACAGGTTATGAGGGAAGGATGTGAGATAGGACAGAAGGCTGTTGTCAGGCTGGATTGGAAAATGTCCAGTGCATGATTTTGGAAGGGATAATGGACCACAAAACAGAAAGAGCGACGACCGACAAATGGCTTGCTTGACTCTGGATGTTTGAAAGCACAGAGCATCTGCAGAGGAGAGGAGGGAACAGGATGGGGTGTACAGGTGCAGACAGTGTCAGAGATCAAAACAAGCAGATTTGTGGAGACATTTGAAGCAGAGGGTACTCATTTTGTATGTCACTCTTTGTGAGGCAGGGAGCCAATGAAGAGATTACAAGAGAGGAATAATGGGCATTGATTCATCAATGTGATCATCAACACGTCCACCAATGCAATGGCAATACTCCATGGCGCATTTCAAGACATGTGTTTGGCAACAGCAGGCTGGAAGAGAGGCAGCAAAACAGAAAGAAGAAAGAGAAGAAGGAAAGTCATGATCAGAATAGAGGCATGGCAACTAAAACAAAACAGGAATTAAGTCAGCTGACTCTCCCTACCCCCATCCCCTTTCAGAAAAACCCGGCAGGAAAACATATACATCCCCTCCCCCCCCCCCCCCCCCCCTCGATTCGTTTTGGTTTTTTCATCTAGTGGAAAAACAACAGTAAACCAATAAAGAATCGGGCAAGAGACTTGTTGGCGGTAAGTGTTATCAATAAAGACAGGGGCAGATAACTCAGCAAACTTAGGCAAGTGTTTTACACTGAAGCTGACTGTAGGAAATGTAATACACCCTGGCTTGCTGCACATAGCAATGAATCTGGCGCTTTCCTCCTCACGTCTGGTCACTTTGATTGCTCTCAC
>CM060336.1:46182070-46194570 GCA_030674155.1 Stramonita haemastoma
CACCACACACACGCACACACACACACACGCACGCACACACGGACGCACACACACACATACGTCAAATCCTGTTCCGCTTTTCGTAAGAGTAGGCCATCGTGTGCCGGCGGAAACAGATGACATTTACAAAACTGCATATACACAGGGACTGGATGTAAAAAAGCATATGCTTGCTGATTTCATTATCCTCGATATAAAAAAATAGATAAATAAAATAAATAAAAAATAAAAGAAATAAACACACACGCCAAACTAAAAGGAAATGATTGATAATAAAAAAAAAAGGTTACAGATAAAAAAGTAAATTAATGAACTGATTTTTGATATACAAAGAAAAAATAATGAAATAATTGATAATACATACAAATAAATCAAAATATAAAAGAAGTAATTGATAATGGTATACACAGAGAAAATAATCAATGAAATGCTTGATAATACATACACAAGAAAAAAACAACAAATAAACTTAATAACTGATAATAAAATTAATGACTTGATACAAAACAAAGATATCATTTAACTGATAAAATGTGCTGATTTTGTTAATGGATGAAAAATCAGCCCACATCTTTTTTTTCCCATAAAAATGGATAACATCTATGGCTAAAACGTGACGAAAGACGTCAGCTTAGGAATTCCATTTGTAAATCGATCACACCCACACACACACACACACACACACACACACACACACATACACACACACACACTCACACACACACACACACACACACACACACACACACACACACACACACATACACACACACACACTCACACACACTCACACACACACACACACACACACACACTAAGCTCACTGAAAATTGGAGAGGTCATCTTCCACAGAGGCCAGACTGTCTTTTAAGGCCTCCAGGTCCACTTTGGAATCCGAGTTCCGTTTATGTCTGATTCTGAACAGTTCACACACACACACACACACACACACACACACACACACACACACACACACACACACACACACACACACACACACACACACACACAGAGGCTGGTAAGCAGTCCTTTGATAGTGGAGATTGAAGATTGAAGGAGCCCATCAGAATAGAAAGAGTAATTCTGCACTCCAAAGTATGGTTAAACATGCAACCCTTTCAAAAAGGGATTTCTTGTGTTGTCATACAAAAACAATCCAATCAAATAAACACATTATCTTTTTGTGTTCACTTTCTCATTATAGTGATCATTAACAAGAAGGTTTTAGTGTGTGTGCGTGCGTGCGTGCATGTGTGTGTGCTTGCGTGTATGTGCGTATGTGTGCGAGTGCGTGTGCTATGTTTGTATCAATCATATGATCATGATCATCATAATCATGTGATATATGTTTTGTGTACATTATAAGTTATTTTTTCGAAAGCATTACCTAGGTACACTGATTGTGTCACGCTTTGTATAATTATTTCCATGATTCTTTTACTGTAGTGTATAATCATGTTGTGTTGTGTTGTTATGAATCTAAACGTTAATATTATTACAGTCCGTTTGTTGCATTGTCATGTACTTTGTGCTACCCCTGTCATTGAGAAAAAAAGCGCTCTAGAATTATCCATTATTATTATTATTATTATTATTAGTAGTAGTAGTAGTATAGTAGTAGTAGTAGTATGTAGTAGTAGTAGTATAGTAGTAGTTAGTAGTAGTAGTAGTAGTAGTAGTAGTAGTAGTAGTAGTAGTATCAGTATCACTATTATCATTATTATTATTGCTCATTATTATTACTGTCATGAAGTATCTGTATACTTTTTTGTTTGTTTTGCCAGACACTTGGGTGTGTTTTCGTTCACATTGCATGACGTGCCTTTGTTATTATGACTTTGCTATCCTATCCTTTCTTCTGTCCATCCAGTCACTTACCCATACTCTCTCTGTCTCTCTGTCTCTCTGTCTCTCTGTCTCTCTGTCTCTCTGTCTCTCTGTCTCTCTGTCTCTCTCTCTCTCACTTACCTGGAAGCGATCTGACGAATATGAGTAGAGTCCCTATCTTGAGCAGCAGACACAGCAGCCATGGACAGATGCAGAACTGCTACGGCACACAACGCAGATAACAAGAGATGCATGATGGTGAGCAAAGAGGAAGGGAGGAGGGGCCACAAGTAGTGTCCAGCACGGTCAGTGGTAGTGAGGGAGGGGGTCAGTGGTCAGTGGTCAGGGTTCGGGCCTGCTCTGAGGCCGGTGAGGGGGTCAGTACAGCGGCCTTCCTGCTGTCTTTGATGCTGAAACAGAAACAGAAAATGTACAGATTAAGATGAAGGAATTCAGTGATAGACATGGTTGTAGAGTTTTTGAAAAAACTGTAACCTAGTGGTTAAGACCGTTTGACTTCATTGCCAAGGGTCCATGAGGTCATGGTTTAAATCCCCACGGCGTCTGGTAAATTAAGTTGGGGGGGGGGTACAGTTTTCAGAATTACGGACCTGCCAATGACTTCATTTATTTTTGAATCTACACATGCTGAAGATCAAAATGCACGGTAAAGATCCGATTATTCATGGCGGCGTTCGGTGGATTACGGAAACACGAACATACCAGCACAGCCCTGAAGCTGGAATGGGGCTACTTCATGGTGACAGGAACGGTCGGTACGTCAACTCTCGGTGACGGAGAACTTAGCTCGGAGCTGTGAGCGGGAGGGAAACAATTGGAAATACGAAAACTGATGGAGATCATGCTGGAACTCTGAAGGAAAAGAAACTGATGAGATCATGCTGGAACTCTGAAGGAAAATGAAGAAACTGATTGGATGATTCATGCTGGAACTCTAGGAAACAACGAGAATAAGAACCTGAAAGACTGATGGAGATCATGCTGGAACTCTGGGCACATGGACGTCGTGAACTTCCATTCCGCTCGAGGGGATTCTGGAACTCTGAGCAACCGGAGAAGGAAAGAAACTGATGGAATATGCTGGAACTCTGAGAAACAAACTGATGGAGATCATGCTGGAACTCTGAAGGAAAAGAACTGATGGAGATCATGCTGGAACTCTGAAGGAAAAGAAACTGTGGAGATCATGCTGGAACTTGCACACCGGCTTCCATTCCCGCTCAAGGGGATTTTTCCAGAGTTAACATCAGTGCTGACTCCACTCTCCTCAAAAGTCCTTCGGATGAGACTATAAACCGAGGCCCTTGTGCGAACGCGCGCAGAATATCTTGGGCACATGTTAAATCCTGTTACGCCTTTCGGAAGAGCGGGCCATTGTGTGCCGGTGCAAACATATGACAAGATTTACAAAACTACATACACACGGGACTGATACAAAAAAGCACACGAGTGCTTATTCCATTATCCTTAATATAAAGAAAAAAGAAAGAACACACACACACACACACACACACACATACACACACACACACACACACACACACACACACACACACACACACACACACACACACACAGAGGAAGAGAGGGATGCAGGACACGTGAGAGAGAGAGAGAGAGAGAGAGAGAGAGAGAGAGAGAGAGAGAGAGAGAGAGAGAGAGAGAGAGAGAGAGAGAGAGAGAGAGAGAGAGAGAGAGAGAGAGAGGAGAGGAGAGGGGGGGGGGGGGGGGGCGGACAGACAGACATAGACAGACTGAGAGGCACAGAGACAGAGATAGAAAGAGAGATAGGGACAGAGACAGAGACACAGAGACACAGAGACACAGAGAGAGAACAGACACAGACACAGACACAGACAGTGAACACAGACCAGGGCTGGGTCAGAGGAGTCTTAATTCCATTAGCGATTTTAACAGAGTTATCCAGCGAAGGGTGAGAATTTTCTGATCACAATTTCAGCTCGAAAGAATCTTGCAATGTGAAGGGAAAACACAATCGTCTCCATCACCCAGCTTGGTTAGGGAAAGACAAAGAAACACACACAATGATGCAGTCTTGGAAAATACAACAACAACTCTTCTGCAAGCCGGACAGTTTGTGTGTAGTGCAGTAGTGGTGGATGAAGATAGAGGTAGTAGTAGTAGTAGTAGTAGTAGTAGTAGTAGTAGTAGTAGTAGTCTAGTGTAGTAGTAGTAGTAGTAGTAGTAGTAGTAGTAGTAGTAGTAGTAGTAGTAGTAGTAGTAGAAGTAGATAGTTAGTATAGTAGTAGTAGTAGTAGTATAGTAGTAGTAGTAATGTATAGTGGATATGATGATCACTATGATGATGACGACCACTACTACTACTACTGCTACTACTGCTGCTGCTGCTCTGCTGCTGCTGCTGCTGCTGCTGCTGCTCTACTACTACTACTACTACTACTACTACTACTACTACTACTACTACTACTACTGCTGCTGCTGCTGCTGCTGCTACTACTACTTCTACTACTACTACTGCTACACTACTGCTACTGCTCACTACTGCTGCTGCTACTACTACTACTACTTCTACTACTTCTACTGCTACTACTACTGCTGCTACTGCTACTGCTGCTGCTGCTGCGCGCACGCACGATGGCAGGGTTTAGAACTATATGAATGTATTTATGAGAAGTCCAGTTCCCATCTTTAAGCTTGATCAGCTAGACAGCAGCACTGACAGGGTGAGCATTGTGAGTCACTGAGCCCATAGAAGAGCATTCCAGAGCACTGGAACTTCACAGGGAACAAATCTTGACCAAGTGACCAAGTATTACAACTTCTGCAATGCATCAATCCTTATGCCTTTAGCAGAAAGGAGATCTCTGATAAGGCTTCTACAGAAATGTAAATGCATACAATACTCAGACCGTCGTTTGCATAACAGAATCCAGTGGAAATCGACATGTCAAAAGATTGTAATTTGTAGTTTAAAAGTAAGATCCTCCTTTACATAAAATGAGTGGTGAATATGAATGCATGTATTAAAATATGCAGCTGTTTTGTTTCTTCGTTTCAGTCTTTTGTAAACTAGTATTGCGAACATTCTTATGAATATTTATTGCACACAATGTCCGCGTGTAAAAATTGTCCCCGGGAAAACGTATTAATGAATTATGGCAGAAGGAGAAACAATACAACACGGAATCCATTTACAGCAACCCCCATCTGCAGTTTGTTTCTGTCTGCACACATACTTCATTTAGCTTTCACAACATTTCACGACTCTGTGTGATGATTATGTAGGTGTGTGTGTGTGTGTGTGTGTGTGTGTGTGTGTGTGTGGTGTGTGTGTTGTGTGTGTGGTGTGTGTGTGTGTCGTGTGTGTGGTGTAGTGTTGCGTGATGGCTGTTGATGTGTTGTATCGTGAGTGTGCATGGCATGTGCATGTGGTTTGTTTATGTGTAATATATATAATATATACACTTTGTTAATGTATGATATGTATAATCCACGTACTTTGTTTCTATCTTATTGCACACCATCCATATTCTGTAGTTGAACAACAAATCTGAACTGACCCAAAGCGAGAGAGAGAGAGAGAGAGAGAGAGAGAGAGAGAGAGAGAGAGAGAGAGAGAGAGAGAGAGAGAGAGAGAGAGAGAGAGAGAGAGAGAGAGAGAGAGAGAGAGGAGGAGAGAGAAGGAGAAGAGAGCTAGGTAGAAAGGGGTGGACATCTTGAAGCATAGGATAAGCTACCTTTTATTCTTGTAAACTGTGTTCAATTTAAAAAAAAAAATAAAGTATTAGTTTCGCCGAATATATCTTATTATACAACTTCTTATGACAAATAGGTTTATCATCATGCCGTAAAAATGTGTGCATGTATTATTCTTTTAGATTTCGTTCAATATCCTAATAAAATAAAGCACTAGTTTTAATTGATATGAATTTTGTCTTTACCTACAGTGTGTTATAACAATTTGGTTTATGTCATAAATGTTTGCGTGTGTGTTATGTGTGTGTTATGTGTGTGTTATGTGTGTGTGTACGTGCGCGAGTGGTCTGGGAGTTTGGATGCGTTGCCATTCTGGTACTTGTATGGGTATTTGTGATTTTGTTTGAGTGAGTCAATGACTAGCTGATGTAGTGCTGATTTCTGGGTGCTTTTATTGTGATGGTTGTGTTCTGATATTTGGCTACTGTGTTGTGCAACTTTTTATTATTACTATTATTATTACTATTATCTATATATATATATATATATAATATATATATATATATATATATATATATATATATATCTATATATATACATATACATATATAATATATATATATAAATATAATATATTAATATACATACATGTTTACCTTTTTAATGTATGGCTTGTACCCGCTTGAATTTCTGTCTGTGAGATAATAAAGTGTTTTTGAAGTTTTGAAGTTTGAAGTTAGTTTTGCTTTCACAGTTATTACGGTACATCAAGCACTGTCTTGGATTCCTCTCCTTATTTTATGAATGTAGTGGAAAGAATGTAGAGATGATTTTTAAGGTGAATTACCAAATAATACACACACACGCACACACACACATCACACACAACCGAGCCATACCCACCTGCCACCACCCCCTTCCTCAACCCTCCCTCCCCCACCCCTATCTGGACATACCCATACCCCTCCCCCCCTCCCCACCCTATCATGCCCAAGCAGACAGTAGCCATCCCTCTGACCACGGTAACAATAGCCTAGCTTCCAGTGCCTCCCTCTTTCCTCTTTTCTTCTCCACTCACATAAAGAGCACCCCCAGAAACACATCCCCCACTAATCTCATTGGCTCTCCACTTCCACTCAGCGTTTTAGCATAAGTATGGGGAGGGGAGGTCTGCAATACCTCACACAAGAAAATCACGTTTTGTTGATTTGCTAAGAATAATAGGAGAGAGAGATAGGAAGTAGAGGGAGAGGGAGAGGAAGAGAGAGATAGAGAGGGAGAGACAGAGACAGAGAGACAGACAGACACACGTACAGACAGACAGACAGACAGACAGACAGAGACAGAGAGAGACAGAGAGAGACAGAGATAGAGACATAGAGAGAGACACAGAGACACAGAGAGAGGGAACTATGTTTGCATTATGATATTCAGACTTTCTGGAGATGAGAGTATTCCTGAAGATCCATCTGATACTGTTACCTGAGCCAGCTGTGGTAACACAAGGAATGGAGGTATTGGTGTCTGATCTTCCTGCTCTTGAGGCTACAGGCAGTGAGTTTAAATCTTGGTGCTGTCTTGTGAATTCAGGGTTGAGTAATGTACAATGCAAGGAACACCCTGACCATTCTAGTTTCTCACTAATCTTTCTTTTTATTTCAAAAGCTCAAGAAGGATATCAAAGATTATGTAAATCATAACTGACAGGTTACTTCTTTTTGTATGCCTAAACTAACACATTTGAAACCTTGTTAGTCATGCAAAAATTCAAAAAAAGTCAAAATATGAAATAGAGTGATACACACCTGAAACCTTGCTGTAGCAAGAGGTGGGTTGTCCATGTTCTGGTCAGGTGAAGTTCGGTAGGTATGGATTGTGTATAAAGTATGTTATTTCCCAGGAAAACACTTCCTTGTGATGATAGACACTGACAAACATCACATTTTGCCATCATTGTATGATAGGAGCAAGTGATTTTGATTTAACTTTGGATCATTTTCTTTTATTTTTTTTTAATTTTTGACTATCTTGGACTTTGCTTTTGAATTCAACAACTTTGCATTACCAATATCAGAAACTTTTTGTAAGCTGCTGAAGTTTAACAAAAAGACAGAGAACGTCTGAAGTATGCTATCTTGTATATTACCCATGGAGATGTAGCAGTAACAGTTGTAATAATGACGATTAACTTGATCTTTCTCTTTCTGAATATCTCAACCCTGTATTGCTTCTGTACCCTGTTATACCAAACTGATAGTTTTCCCTGGTAACAGTCTTGTCTGACATATTGTCAAGCTGACAAACCAAGCCTTGAAGAAGCGATCACAATACGCCATTTATTTCAGCTGTTGTTATTCTTCTCTCAAAGTGAAAGTACACTGTAAGGTTTATGATACTGAAATATTAGACTGAACGTAATATGGACATGTGATTTTAACATCGTTTTCACACAAACACACACACACCACCACACACACACACACACACACACACACACACACACACACACACACACACACACACACACACACACAAACCCGGTATCACTTTATGTGGAAGAAAATAAAATTGAAGACAAACACAAACATGTGTGTGCGTGTGCTGTTTGCGTGCGTGCATGCGCACGCTCTGTGTGTGTGTGTGTGTGTGTGTGTGTGTGTGTGGTGTGTGTTGTGTGTGTGTGTGTGTGTGTGTGTGTGTGTCCATACCAAGGCATCAGCCACACAACTGATCATTTTTCTGCCCCCCCCCCCCCCTTTTTTTTTCTTTCTTCTACTTCTCACTCACATAAAGAGCACCCCCAGAAACACATCCCCGACTAATCCATTGGCTCTCCACTTCCACTCAGCGTTTTAGCATAAGTATGGGGAGGGAGTCTGCAATACCTCACACAAGAAAATCACGTTTTGATGATTGCTAAGTATAATAGGGAGAGAGGGAGAGAGAGAGAGAGAGAGAGAGAGAGAGAGAGATGAGAGAGAGGAGAGACGAGCAGAGACAGAGAAGAGAAGAGAGAGAGAAGAAGACAGGAGGGAGAGAGAGAGCAGAGAGGAAGAAGAGACAGAGAGAAGAAGAGAGACGAGACGAGACAGAGACAGACAGAGACAGAGACAGAAGACAGAGGAGACAAGAGAGACATAGAGGGAAGACAGAGACAGAGAGAAAGAGAGGAGACAGAGAGGAGACAGAGAGAAAGAGAGGAGACAGAAGACAAAAAGAGACAGAGAGAACAGAAACAGAGACAGAGAGCAGATATCGAGAAAAGAGAAGACAACACTGTGCGCAAAAATGTCACACAAAGCAATCGCAATTGAAGATGTGCTAAATTAGTGAATAATGTTTCTTCCATAGTGACAATGCATGCGATTATGAATAGAAGATTAATCAAGTTTGGTCAGTGTGTCAGCTAACACGCTGATCCTGTAAACATAATTATTGCCCCTGAAAAACTGGCCGTGGAGCCGCGAATTTCAACACCTTGAACGATGAAAGGAGCGTTTTGTCATTGACAGACAATTATTGAAAGCATGTTTTGGAACGTTCCAAGATCTGATGGCAATGTAATGAAAGATTCAGAGAGTTTTAAACATTGTTAATGTGTCTTCTTAATGTCTGTAGAACTTGCGTAAAAAGACGTTATATTCTTTTCGTTAAAGGACGCAATAGATTATTGTGTGCAGGTTGGAACTGATGACAAAAATTAACAAAATTGCATATCTACGGAGACTAAATGTAAAAAAGCACAGGCGTGCTTAATCCATTATCCGCGAAATAAAAGAATAATCAAAGAAATGAACAATAAAGCCGCACGTTTGCATACACATACAACCCAAACACACACAGAGAGAACATCTTGCACACACGTTAAAGCCCGTTCAGCTTTTCCAAAGAGTAGGTCATTGTGTGCCAGTGGAAAACTGCATACACACGAGGACCGGATGTAAAAAAGCACATGAGTGCTATTCCATTATCCTCGAAATAAAAGAATAAAAAGTATAAGCACAGACAGAGAGACAGGCAGACAGACACACACACCCAAACACATACATGCACACAGACAGACACACAGGCAGACAGACAGTCAAACAGACACACACACACACGCGCGCGTGCGCGCGCGCCCGCGCTTCTTCTCCACCACCCACCCCCCACCCTCTCTCATCGCCCTGTTCCACTCCCCCCCCCCCGCTTCACCCCCCATCATTCCCACCGTAAACAGCAGGAAGGACAAGCCCCAACTGGCACACAGGAGTTTATTGGTCTGCTGGAGGAGGGTGCTCAGTTTCATGGCTGTGAGGGGGGGGGGGGGGGGGGTCAGGAGAGGCCTTGCTCTGACCCCTCTCTCCATGTCCTGCTGACCGCCAAGCCAGGCTGACAAAGGACAGCAACCCCCCCCCTCTCCCTCCACTCTCTTTACAGTCCTGCTGACCGTTCAGCCTGGCTGACAAAGGACAGCAACCCCCCCCCTCTCCCTCCACTCTCTTACAGTCCTGCTGACCGTCAGCCTGGCTGACAAAGGACAGCAACCCCCCCCCCTCTCCCTCCACTCTCTTTACAGTCCTGCTGACCGAAGCCTGGCTGACAAAGGACAGCAACCCCCCCCCTTCCCTCCACTCTCTTTACAGTCCTGCTGACCGCAGCCTGGCTGACAAAGGACAGCAACCCCCCCCCCCTCTCCCTCCACTCTCTTTACAGTCCTGCTGACCGCCAAGCCAGGCTGACAAAGGACAGCAACCCCCCCCTCTCCCTCCACTCTCTTTACAGTCCTGCTGACCGCTCAGCCTGGCTGACAAAGGACAGCAACCCCCCCCCCTCTCCCTCCACTCTCTTTACAGTCCTGCTGACCGCCAAGCCAGGCTGACAAAGGACAGCAACCCCCCCCCCTCTCCCTCCACTCTCTTTACAGTCCTGCTGACCGCCAAGCCTGGCTGACAAAGGACAGCAACCCCCCCCCCTCTCCCTCCACTCTCTTTACAGTCCTGCTGACCGCCAAGCCAGGCTGACAAAGGACAGCAACCCCCCCCCCCTCTCCCTCCACTCTCTTTACAGTCCTGCTGACCGCCAAGCCAGGCTGACAAAGGACAGCAACCCCCCCCCCTCTCCCTCCACTCTCTTTACAGTCCTGCTGACCGCCAAGCCAGGCTGACAAAGGACAGCAACCCCCCCCTCTCCCTCCACTCTCTTTACAGTCCTGCTGACCGTTCAGCCTGGCTGACAAAGGACAGCAACCCCCCCCCTCCCCCTACATCATGTCCTTTCCAAAAATGTTTTTTTTTTAAAATCCCTTTCTTTTTCGTAATTATTTTCCGTTCTTCATCTAGAGCTCCGAGGTTCAGCAAGCTGAGCTATTGGGTATTTAGCCCTGTCTGCCCGCCATGAAGTAGCCAGCCGCATTCCCACTTCAGGCATGCATGATGCTGTGTTGCTGTTTCCATAACCCACCAAACGTTGTCATGAATGACAGGATCTTTAACGGGCATAATTATTTGATCTTTGTGCATGTGTGTATATAACTATTATACGAAGGGACAGAAAGCAGGGGTAGGTAGGTCTGCACCTGAAGCTGACCTGGGAAAGAGTCAATCCCTGTCCCCCTTTCATTCCTCACACACCACTGAGATTCAAACCCAGGACTTGAAAGGTGAACGGTAGGACCACCCGGCTACAGCGTCCGTCCAAACTGAAAGAAAGAGGAAGAAAGAAAAGAGGAAACCCAGTCCCAAGGGGGACCACTGACAAGGCAACAACGATGAACACATAGACCGTCAAGAAGGAAAACAAAGCAAAGCAAAACAAAGCAAAAAAAAGCAAAACAAGACAAAGCAAAACAAAGCAAAACAAAGCAAAGCAAAGCCTAGCACTCAATAAAACAAAGCCCACGGTGGTGGGTATTCCTCTTCTTTAGTTACTTAATCATCTTTCGCTATCACACACTTCTTTGTAGTTGACAGTTGCTCGTGTTTTTCCTTGTTTTGGTGTTGTGTTGTGTTCAGGGACACACACGCCCATGCACACACACACACACACACACACACACACACACACACACACACACACACACACACACACACACACACACACACACACACACACACACACACACACACACACACACAAACACACAAAACACACAAACAAACACACACACACACTCTCTTCTCTATCTCTATCTGTCTGTCTGTCTGTTGTCTGTCTGTCTGTCTGTCTGTCTGTCTGTCTGTCTGTCTGTCTGTCTCTCTCTCTCTCTCTCTCTCTCTCTCTCTCTCTCTCTCTCTCTCTCTCTCTCTCTCTCTCTCTCTCTCTCTCTCTCTCTCTCTCTCTTCTCTCTCTCTCTCTCTCTTACCTACACTCTCTTTTGTCTCTCCTCATTTTTTTTTTACTTCACGCACACTTGCTCTTAAAGTGCCATAGTTTGAGTGTCCTTATTCGTAATTTTCTCCTTTCTATCTCAATTCTTCGTGCATCTTATTCATTGTTTGATAGTTATTCTCCTTCTGTCCATCCTGTCCTCCTTGATGTCCTTATTGTGGCATGTGGAGAGTTGCATCCCCGCTTTGTCTGTCATAGCAGCAGCAGCAGCAGCAGAAGGCAGAGCAGGTGAGGAGGGGACAGGTCTGTCCTGCATTGCGCATTCAGGAGTTATTCAGCATCAGGTTGAAATTGGTGTGTGTTTTCAGAAATATGGTTTTTCCTTATGCATATTTCTGCCCCCCTATAATTATTGTTCGTGTTCTTCCTCAGCTGGCAAGGAGAATAAACAAAGCGTGTGTCTTTTACGTGTATACATAATGAACAAAGCGTGTGTCTTTTACGTGTATACATAATGAACAAAGCGTGTGTCTTTTACGTGTATACATAATGAACAAAGCGTGTGTCTTTTACGTGTATACATAATGAACAAAGCGTGTGTCTTTTACGTGTATACATAATGAACAAAGCGTGTGTCTTTTAGTGTATACATAATGAACAAAGCG
>CM060336.1:46199570-46202070 GCA_030674155.1 Stramonita haemastoma
GGAAAAAAAATATATATATAAAAATAAAAAAAGCAATTGTACTGCCCACCCAATGTACCATCCCGAAACAAAAGTCCAACTTGACCCATTTTGACACACCACCCAGGCACCACCCATCCCACACACCCGCGGGCGGGCGGGCGGGCGGGCACACACACACACACACACACAAACACAAACACACACACACTCTTCATCGTGGATACATATCCATACCCGTACAGTATCTCTGCTACAATGGGATATGCTAAAGAATAAACATAAAAATACGCATTACACCATTTCAGAGAAAGAGAAAAAAATATATATTATAAATAAATCAATCAACAAAAACCAACCAAACAATAAAAAAAAAAGAAAACCTTTTACAATTTCATTATTTATCAAAGATCAAAACACACACACACACACACACACACACACACACACACACACAACACACACACACACACACACACACACACACCAATTCAAAGGGAGCTCACCAATGTAAAAAAAAACAAAACACCATTCAAGGAGCTCATAATTGGAAAAAAAAAAAAAAAAAAAAAAAAAAAGAAGTCTGACTGACCATTTCGACAGGACACACCCATTTTGACACACAAACACAGGCAGCATACACCACCCACGCACTCGAGGATGTGCCACACGCGTGTGTGCGTCGTGCCACACACACACACACACACACACACACATACACCACCACACAACACACCCACACACACACACACACACACACACACATACACCAGTTCAAAGGGAGCTCACTAATGTCAATCACATTGAATTGAACAAGTATGTGTGGTATGCTTTTTTGAATGATGATATACTACTTTTATTTTTAATTGAGATGGGGATTTCATTCCATAGTCTGGTACCAGAATATACAAGAGAGGACATAAAAAGATCAGTTCTTGGTCGAGGAGTAATAACCACACTTTTATTTCGAACTGTTTTCACTGGAAATTTCTGACAAAGATATCGTGGAGCTAAATTATTCATAATTTTATACATAAATAGGCCTTTATTAAAGCGACATTTTAGACTTAAGGGAAGAATATCCAACTCTTTATAGTCACAAACTTCTAGGGAACTAGTTTTGAGGAGAATTACCTTTAGTGAACGTTTATATACTCTTTCTATTCGTTTTATACAGTTTTTACTGGCAAGTCCCAGCAAGTAGAGGCATAATCTAGGTCTGGTTTTATATAAGCAGAGAAGAATAGTTTGCGAGTATGCTGATCTAGAAAATGTTTTATTCTGTTAAGTTGAAAAAGCTTCTTAGATATTTTCTTTGAGACATTAAAGATGTGATTAGACCAGGACAAGTTATTATCAATATACAGACCAAGTAATTTAAATGAATTTACCTCTTCCAACACGTAATCAATAATTTTTATACTAGTTAATTTGCTTTTGAAGTTTTGACGCTTTTGCCTTGTTGTAACAACCATGAGTTTTGATTTCTGAGGATTGAGAGCCATATGATTGTGTTCTGTCCATGTTGTCAGATTGTCCAAGTCATTTTGTAAAACCGTACTTAAAGACATTAAGTCTGTACCTACAGTATGTATGGTAGTGTCGTCTGCAAAAAGTTCACAAGTGGAAGAAACATGGAGGGGAAGATCATTAATGTATATAGAAAAGAGGACGGGCCCTAACACAGACCCTTGAGGAACACCATATTTTATGGGCAAGAAAGATGACATTGTTGAGTCTTGATAAACAATTTGTCTCCTGTCATTAAGAAATGAGTGAATAAGTTTAAGTGCATCTGGATATATGCCATACATTGTGAGTTTCCTTATGAGTAGATTGTGTTCAATACAGTCAAATGCTTTAGCAAAATCAACAAATAATGCACCCGTTAATAGATCACTGTTAATATTATAATGCCACTGCTCTATTAGATTGCTAAGTGCTGTATGGCATGAATGATCTTTCCTAAACCACTTTGGTTAGGATGAAATAATTCATATTTTGTAAAGTGTAACAAAATTGTTGTTTTAGATGTTTTTCTAAAGGTTTAGACATGTAGATAGTATTGAGATAGGTCTATAATTAGAAGGGTCATTAGGATCACCGGATTTGAATATGGGTATTACTTTGGCATCTTTGAACATTTGAGGAAAACACCCTTTTTCAATACAAAGATTGTAAATGTAAGCAAGATGTTCCGAGATTACAGGTGCAGAATTTCAAAATTTTGCTATCCAAATTTGCTATCAATTGGTGACGATTCCATACAGCAAGAGAGAGAGAGAGAGAGAGAGGAGAGAGAGAGAGAGAGAGAGAGGAGAGAGGAGGAGAAGAGAGAGAGAGAGAGAGAGAGAGGAGAGAGAGAGAGAGAGAGAGAGGAGAGAGAGGAGAGAGAGGAGAGGGATGGAGGAGATGAGAGAGAGAGAGAATGGATAAGCCAGACTTCCAAACACCAGACCTTCACACAAAAAGAACAGATAAAAAAACACGAACATAATTCAATCGGTAAATTGATAACAGG
>CM060336.1:46207070-46219570 GCA_030674155.1 Stramonita haemastoma
AGTGCAGCATGTTGAATGCGGCGCCCATCTCCTCTCCCTCACTGCTTTACCTTCCCTGACCCTAAGGAAGGCATGTACCCATTTACAGCTGATCGAGCTAGGGGGACTGTACTGAAGCAAAGGCGTGCAAAAGGTCACCCATCTACTTGGTAACCACGCTCGATGCTGCTTAACCTTGGCTTGGGCAAGGCAAATGCTCTGACCATTGAGCTATCCTGTCCCCCAAAAAAGAAAACAAGAAAAAACAAATGGCAAAAAGTAAGAATGCGATAAAAGGGAAAAGAGATAAATAGACGAAAGAAAAAACAAGAAAAGACAGAGAGACAGACAATCAAAAGCCGTAGGAAAAAAGAAAAAAAAAACAAAAGGCAGAAAAAATGCAGAAAGAAAGATAGAAAAACAGAAAGAAAAATGATAGAAAGAAAATAACACAAACAATAAAAAAGACAACGAAAAACCCCAAAGGAAATAAAAAATATGCATATAGAAAGAAAGAAAGACAGAAATATAGAGAGACAGAAACAGACACAGAGACAAACAGAAAAGAACCCCAACAAAGACACTGACAGACAAACAGGCCAAACCAAAGCCACCAGCATCACAATTCCAACCCAAAGCCACCAGCATCACAATTCCAAACCAAAGCCACCAGCATCACAATTCCAAACCAAAGCCACCAGCATCACAATTCCAAACCAAAGCCACCAGCATCACAATTCCAACCCAAAGCCACCAGCATCACAATTCCAAACCAAAGCCACCAGCATCACAATTCCAAACCAAAGCCACCAGCATCACAATTCCAAACCAAAGCCACCAGCATTACAATTCCAAACCAAAGCCACCAGCATCACAATTCCAAACCAAAGCCACCAGCATCACAACATTTCCAAGACATACCAGTACAGGCCTTCCATCCACGCTCACATACGCCGAGTGGCCATGTGGCCATCACGTTCTCTAAACCCCAATCAGCGTGTAGTTAGAAAGAAGAACACGGCACGCCCCTCCCTTAGCTGTCTGCTCCTCCCTATCCCTCCCTCCCAGCTGATTGCTGTGTGTCAGTTACGGCCCTTTGTTGCAACACACTATGCTCAACACTCTAAGGCCGGACAACTTTGCATGTGTGTTTGAATTCATAATGGAGATAAATTAAAAACAAGAAATAACAATGAAAGATAAAGTGGGAAAAGGAAGAAAGCAAAGAAATAAAGCACGAAGAAAATAATGAATAATGATATTTATTTTTTTCCGAGGGTCAGTGTTAAGCATTTACATTTTTCATCTGGTCCTTGCCCTGATTAGATGCTACCGAAAACCAACCTAACAATTTCCAACTTGAGATTCAACAGCAGAAAAGAGCGATCAATGCTTAACATAAGAACTAGGGGCACAATTCTGCCTTTTTCTGAGGCACGAGTCATTTTACTGAGGGCCAAGCATTGTGCGGGCATTGCCTGCACCACTTGTCCTCTCATCCATCTCCCCTATCTCATTTGCTTGTTGGAGACGAAAGAGTTCACCGCCCCCCCCCCCCCCCCCCCCCCCCCCCCCCCCCCACACACACACACCGTGTTTAAGTCTGGGCCTGTGAAGAAAATTGGATCATTCTTCGATTTGTTTCTGACAGTAGATTGTACAGGAAGAGGAACAACCACAGGAAGAGAGAGAGAGAGAGAGAGAGAGAGAGGAGAGAGAGAGAGAGAGAGAGAGAGAGAGAGAGAGGAGAGAGAGAGAGAAGAGAGAGAGAGAGAGGAGAGAGAGAGGAGAGAGAGAGAGAGAGAGAGAGAGAGAGAGAGGAGAGAGAGAGAGGAGACCGACGACCGACGACAGACAGACAGACAGACAGAGAGGGGGGGGGGTAGTTATTGGAAGGGGGTGGGACTTGCTTCAGTTTGTTGAACTTTGCCTCGACCTGTCTATTTTGTCTATAGACACTTTGTTATCTGCTTGCGTGTGTGTGTGTGTGTGTGTGTGTGTGTGTGTGTGTGTGTGTGTGTGTGTGTGTGTGTGTGTGTGTGTGTGTGTGTTGTGTGTTGTGTGTCTGTGTGTCTGTGTGTGTCTGTGTGTGTGTGGTGTGTGTGTGTGTTGTGTGTGTGTGTGTGTGTGTGTGTGTGCGCACGCGCGTGTGTGTGCGTCTGTCTGTCTGTTCCGTCTGTCTCTCTGTCTGCCCACGTGCATGTCTGTCTGTCTGCCCCTGTCTCTGTCTCAGTCTCTGTCTGTCTGTCTGTCTGTCTGTCTTTCTGTCTGTCTGTCTGTTATCTGTCTGTCTGTCTGTCTGTCTGTCTGTCTGTCTGTCTGTCTGTCTGTCTGTCTCTCTCTCTCTCTCTCTCTCTCTCTCTCTCTCTCTCTCTCTCTCTCTCTCTCTCTCTCTCTCTCTCTGGCTTCCCTTGCCTGGCAGCCAGCACGAGGCAACACCAAGCTAGTTAGCAAATGATGATCTGAAATAACTCAGAACAGAGTGTTCCTGATGCCAGTGGACAGACTGCCATCCGCTGTACAGACACAGCATGCTGAATGCTCTGCTGAGGGAAAGGATCGTGTCTTCCTTTAAAATGGAGGGGGTGGAGGGTCAGTCAAACTGTCCTCCTTCTGAGATGTCCACCACCACCTGCAGACTGCAACCTGCTGACGTGACCCGGCAAAGCGTTGTCAGGAACTGACGTCAGCTAAAACCCCAAGACGTGCGTTAAAGAATTGGTGTGCCTTAAAACGCTGCTTTGAGATTCCTTTGGCCCTCAGCCATGACAAGGTTTGTTTTCTATGGCAGCCTGCATTCTGTCATATAGGGAAAATCAACTGAAGCCGGTCCTCCATAGCAGCCTGCACTGTAACATTTAGGGAACATCTACTGAAATCGATCTTCCATAGCCGAACATCCTGCATTCTGACATTTAGGGAACATCTACTGAATTCAGCCTTCCATAGCCTAACAGCCTCCATTCTAACATTTAGGGAACATCTACTGAATTCAGTCTTCCATAGCCTAACATCCTGCATTCTGACATTTAGGGAACATCTACTGAATTCAGTCTTCCATAGCCTAACAGCATGCATTCTAACATTCATGGAAAATCTACTGAAGTCGGAGTGCCACTCCCTAAATGGCGGGGGAAGTAAACGCCACACATGCACAGACCTCATCTGGCTAAACCTCGGAGCTCTAACCGAGCAACGAAAAGCAAACACTTGGAAAGGTCAGTTTGGTAGAAAGGGAAGCTTACAAAATGGATAGGATGGTCAGTTCCCGATAAAAACAAACCCAGCCATATATTTCAGACAGGAAAGACATGAAGAGAGGTCAAATAAATACAGCCAGAAATGAATTTATATATATATATATATCTCTCTTTCTTATATATATATATATATAAGAAAGAGAGACAGACAGAGAGAGACAGAGACAGAGAGACAGAGACAGAGACAGAAATGCAGAGGCACACACACAGATAGTCAGACGCAGAAATAGACAAAGTGAAAAAAAAGAGTTTTATTCCTCACACCTCCAGAGGATATTCTAATCAATGACAGATTTAATTTCCGATAGGAACATGCAGAAATGAACACATACATGAAATGCAGACAGAACAGATTGAAACAAACCAATAAAATGTATAAGCCCCCAAGAGATAACAGACATTCCGGAGGAAGAGGACTTAATAACAAACACACCCACACACACACACACACACACACACACACACACACACACACACACACACACACACACACTCACACACACACACACACACACACACACCCCACACACACACACACACACACACACACACACACACACACACACACACACACACACACACACACACACCACACACAAACAAACAAACAAACAAACAAAATCAACAACAAGGAAATACGTAACAATAAAAAAAAACTCCACACATACCACACAAGAACTTGCAGCAAACAGCAAAAAACAACAACAAAGAAACAAATTAACAAACAAAACCTGGTTTCTACAAAACCAAAGAAAGCACTAACACACAAAACCTGGCTTCTACAACACCAAACAAAGCACTAACACACAAAACCTGGTTTCTACAACACCAAACAAAGCACTAACACACAAAACCTGGCTTCTACAACACCAAACAAAGCACTAACACACAAAACCTGGTTTCTACAAAACCAAACAAAGCACTAACACACAAAACCTGGCTTCTACAACACCAAACAAAGCACTAACACACAAAACCTGGCTTCTACAACACCAAACAAATCACTAACACACAAAACATGGTTTCTACAACACCAAACAAAGCACTAACACACAAAACCTGGCTTCTACGATCTCCAAGAAACACAGAGAACAGCTTGCAGCAGACACCCACGAAAAGAAAGAGATAAAAAGAAACAAGAGGAGACTGCACTCTGTTTCAGAAACACAAAAGCTGATCCTAGGAGAGAGTGCACGCACATGGGCCATTGATCCTGAACATCATCATCATCATCATCTTCTTCAGCCGGAGCTAGTATCTGACACAGGCAGAGGATTCCCTGTGGGTGGGGTTGATGTTCAGCTGTTGTGTACAGCTGGTTTGGCTGTGGGAGACATTTGATTTTATTTCATTTTCATTTCATACCCGTTTATACCACAGCAGATTTCTCTGCGTGAAATTCGGGCTGCTCTCCCGTGGAGAACGCGTCGCCACAAGTGCAGCGCCTACCCATTTTTTAAATCTTTTTCCCGTCAGCAACTGTATTTTGTTTCCCTATCAGAGTGGCTTTTTTTCTTCAGAATTTTCCCAGGAACAGCCCTCTTTTTACTGTGGGTTCTTTTACGTGTGCTAAATATTGATGTGTAACATGCGAGACCTGTTTATCGTCTCATCTTATTGATTTGTCTATTTATTTATTCGTTGATTTATTGATTGATTTATTTATTCTTTTATATCGAGGATAATGGGATAAGACTCATGTGCTTTTTTACTTTTAGTCCCCGTGTGCATGCAGTTTTGTAAATCTTGTCATCTGTTCCCACCGACACACAATGGCCTACCCTTACGAAAAGCGGAACAGGATTTAACGTGTGAGCAAGATGTTCTGCGTGAGTTTGCACACGGGGCCTCGGTTTACAGTCTCATCCGAAGGACTTTTGGGGAGAGTGGAGTCAGCACTGATGTTAACTCCAGGGTAATCCCCTCGAACGGGAATAGAACCCGGGTCGTCAAATTGCAAGGGCTATGTTCTGACCAGTAGGCTATCCCGTCCCCCCTTACACGAAAGACTAGCAACCAGACCGCCACTCATGGTCTAATGGATGGGAGAAAAGTTTTTTGACTCAAGCGGGATTTAAACCACCGCACACTCCGACCCAGACTTCTGGCTTTCTAGACAGGCGGTTACCTCTGGACCACCCATCCACATGGCTGTCCGTCACTGCATCTTCAAGGGAACTTCTTGGGTTGAGAGAAATGTAGATCAGTATCAGGGTTTCGAGTGCTTGCTTGTTTTGTTTTGGTTTTGTCTGTTGTTTTTATTGTTGAGACATTACCGTCTCTTCCAACGTATCAGGGAAATTCTCTGGGTCGGTAGAAACCCAGATCCATTTCCATTTGTTATGGAAAATGTATTTCACAGGAGGAGGTCAAGAGTTTGGAAAAATAAGGAAAGACATTTTGGAGATTAGTTGCGGATTTCAGTGTGATAGTCTTGTGACAAGTCAGGTTGCATCAAGTCATACTTGGATTTCTGTACTATACCTTGAAAGAACACTGTGTTTGCTTTTGCATTTGTGCATTTTTATGTCTGTGTATTTATTTGTATGTCTGTCTGTTTAGGTATTTATCTCCTTATTTGTGGGAGTGAGAACAGATACAAGAGCGGAAGAGAAGAGAAAGAGAAAGGAGAGAGAGAGAGAGAGAGAGAGAGAGAGAGAGAGAGAGAGAGAGAGAGAGAGAGAGGAGAGAGAGAGAGAGAGAAGAGAGAGAGAGAGAGAAGAGAAGAGACAGAGACAGAGACAGAGACAGACAGACAGACAGAGACAGAGAGACAGAGAGACAGAGACAGAGAGAAAAAGAGAGACAGAGACAGAGAGAAAGACAGGGAGAAAGAAAGAGAGAGACAGAGACAGAGAGAGAGAGGAAGGAAGAGAGCCAGAGAGAGACAAAGAGAGAGAGAGGGGATGGTGCAGACACGCGGAGTATTTTCCCCTTCAAAACCCAGAATCATTTTAATCAATGACAGATCAGCTTTCCTTATGTCCAAACAGAGAGAACACATACAGACAAAAAAGAGCTGAACAAACAAACTACACCAGCCCCACATGAGACAGAAAGAGTCCAGAGCAGGGCATTGGGAAAGACAATAAACAAACATCCCCAGCAAAGAAAACAATCTCTACACTTACCAAGATCAACGGCTAGCAGACTCAACGAAAACACAGACAGACCTCACTAACAAACAACACAGGTTCTACGATCTCTGAGCATAGGAAGAAAAAACTTGAAACAGACAACTATCAAAACAAAGAAACAACAAGACGAAACAGAGGAGAATCCACAATGTTTCAGAAACACAAAGGCTGATCCTAGGAGAGAGTGCACACACATGGATCATTGATCCTGAACATCATCATCATCATCATCATCATCATCATCATCATCATCATCATCATCATCATCATCATCTCTTCTTCTTCTTCTTCTTCTTCTTCTTCTTCTTCTTCTTCTTCTTCTTCTTCTTCTTCTTCTTCTTCTTCTTCTTCTTCTTCTTCTTCTTCATCATCATCATCATCATCATCATCATCATCATCATTCATCATCCATCTCTCCTTCAGTCAGACTTGTCATGTCAGTCAGGCAGAGCATTCCCTGTGGATGGGGGGGAGGGGGGTATCTGCTGTGTACAGCTGGCTTTGGCGCTGTTTTGCTGTGTAACAGCTGGCTGGCTGTTTGCTGTGTTACATGTCTGGTATGGCTGTTGCTGTGTACAGCTGTGGCTGGCTGTTGCTGGTGTATGGGGCTGGCTGTTGCTGTGTACAGCTGGCTGGCTGTTGCTGTGTAACGCTGGATGGCTGTTGCTGTGTACAGGCTGGTAGTGGCTGTTGCTGTGTACAGCGTGGCTGGCTGTTGGGTGTGTGTACAGCTGGCTGGCTGTTGCTGTGTACAGCTGGCTGGCTGTTGCTGTGTACAGCTGGCTGGCTGTTGCTGTGTACAGCTGGCTGGCTGTTGTTGTGTATGGTGGCTGTTGCTGTGTACAGCTGGCTGGCTGTTGCTGTGTACAGCTGGATGGCTGTTGTCTGTGTACAGTGATGGCTGTGCTGTGTCGCTGGATGGCTGTTGTTGTGTACAGCTGGATGGCTGTTGCTGTGTACAGCTGGATGGCTGTTGCTGTGTACAGCTGGTTGGCTGTTGCTGTGTACAGCTGGATGGCTGTTGGAGACACTGCTGTCCATCATTGCCTGTCAGTGTAGTTTCCAGAATGGAGGGAAAAGCCAGATCAGTGTGAGGTTAATTTCTTGGCTTTGGGTTTACCTGCCTTTTTTGAGTCTGCTCTCCCTTTGTTTGCTTGTTTGATTGATCGATCCCATTGGTTGATTGATTGATAGAATGGCTGGTTGGTTATTTCTGACAAAATGAAATATGATTTATTCCTGAGAAGAAGGAAACCTCCAGGGCAGAAAGAAAGAAGCGCATCATGACCTGAATCTTGAAACTAGGACCTTTTCATGTCGGAATCGGATGCGCTGGGCCCGACTTGTCAGGCGCTTAAACGGCAGTGCAACGCATTTTGTCTCCTTTGACAGTCAGCAATAGCTGTCGCCTGAGCGTTCGACAAACAATGATACTAATGATACAAAAAATGCTAATCAGAAGTAATAACGATACAAAATAGGAAAAAGAAACATTCAGACGAAGAAAAAGAAAAAAAAAATTGAAAAGAAGAACTGCAAAGAAGAGGAAGAAGAATTGTGAAGAAGAAAAATTGCAAAGAAAAAGAAATGCAAAGAAGAAGAATTGCAAAGAAGAAGAAGAATCGCAAAGAAGAAGAATTGCAAAGAAAAAGAATTCCGACGACGACGACGACGACGACGACGACGACGACGACGACGACAAGACGACGAAGACGACGACACGAAGAAGAGAGAAGAAGAAGAAGAAGAAGAAGAAGAAGAAGAAGAAGAAGAAGAAGAAGAAGAAGAAGAAGAAGAAGAAGAAGAAAAAGAAGAAGAAGAAGAAGAAGAAAGAAGAAGAAGAAGAAGAAGAAGAAAAGAAGAAGAAGAAGAAGAAAGAAGAAGAAGAAGAAGAAGAAAAGAAAGAAAGACAGACAGACAGACAGAAGACAGACAGACAGACAGACAGACAGACAGACAGACAGACAGACAGACAGAAGAAAAGAAGAAAGAAGATTGTTTCTTTGTTTGTTTGCTTCAGATGCTTCATCCGATCCTGTGTATGCAGGTAATCTTGTGGGCAGATAAAAAAAGCCAAATCGATCTGGGATTTGTTTTTCAGTGTGTTCATCTGTGAACAGAGAGAAGAATCCAGGAAGAGAGGGAAAAAGTAGGAATCAATTGAACATTGTTTTTGTGTAGGCTGCTTTCTGTCTGTATGCCTGTCTGTCTGTCTGACTAATGTCTTTAGGTCTGTCTGTACACAACACATACACACACGTGCGCACGCACACACACACACGCGTGCGCATTCGCGCAGCACACACACAGACACGTATTGTCGGTGGGGTGGGGGGGCGCAGGGGAGAGAGAGACAGACAGACGAGACGACAGAGACGGAGAGAGCAGAGAGAGAGAGAGACAGAGAGACAGACAGAAGAAAGAAGAGACAAAGAGAGAGAAACAGAGAGAGAAAGACAGAGAGACACAGAGACAGACAGATACAGAGAAACGGAGAGAGAGAGAGAGAGAGAGAGAGAGAGAGAGAGAGAGAGAGAGAGAGAGAGAGAGAGAGAGAGAGAGAGAGAGAGAGAGAGAGAGAGAGAGAGAGAGAGAGAGGAGAGAGAGAGAGAGAGAGAGAGAGAGAGAGAGAGAGAGAGAAGAGAGAGGAGAGAGAGAGAGGCAGAGAGAAAGAGAAAAAAGAGAGATAGAGAGGGACAGAAAACACAGAAAGAGAGAGACAGAGAGAAACAAGACATAGAGAGAGATGGAGACACAGATAGATAGAGACAGAGAGAGAGACGGAGAGAGAGACAGAGAGAAAGACAGACAGAGATGGAGAGACAAATTGAGATGATGAGGATCGTCTCATATCACAGATACAGACATCAAAAGCTGTGCACAGACAGACAAACATACACATGAAAACATGAAGTGACTTAAAGTGGTGTACAATGTAAACACTGTAAAATGAAAACGTCGCCCCAGCCACGCACTGTTGAATACATAAACCACCAACCCAAAGCCAGTGAAGCCAACTAAACAAGCAGGACAAGCAGACTGACCAACAAACATTAAGCAAACAAACAACTTTGTTATTTGTATCCAACACCACCTAGATAAGACGATTTACTGTCATTCTGTTTGTCTGTCTGTCTGTTCGTTTGTCTGTCTGTTTGTTTGTCTCCCTTTCTCTCTTATCTGTGTTTGTTTGTCTGTCGGTCTGTGTGGCTCTCTCTTTTGTCTCTTGTCTTCTTCTTATCTTGTTTGTCTGAGATATTTAATGCAACCTTCCATGGGGAATCTTCTGGGTAGATTAAAATATGTCTGTTTTGTCTGTATATGTCTCTGTCTCTGTCTGTCTGTCATGTCAGTCTTCTCTCTCTCTCTCTCTCTCTCTCTCTCTCTCTCTCTCTCTCTCTCTCTCTCTCTCTCTCTCTCTCTCTCTCTCTCTCTCTCTCTCTCTCTCTCTTCTTTCCTTCTTCTTCTTTCTTTCTTTCTTTTTTTCTTCCTTCACTCCACTGAAGTTTTCAGGCCGTGTTTATTGGGCGCGTTGATTCAGGCGGAGCCATCTTTTTCTAGGCACAGGCCGCATGCTGGGTATGGTTGTGTTTTTATGATCAACTAAGCAATGACATGAAAAGACATAAAAAATAGGATCTTTAACGTACAGTGTTCATCTTCTAATGCTTACAGACAGGGAAATACTAAAGCCTTGCACTTTACAGCGACACAGGAGCCGTGCAAATCCTGATCCTCCATTCCCTGCACATCCTGGCTGAGACTGGAACCCGCGACTTTATGGACAGTTAGGATTGAAGGCACCCCACCACTGCTGTGCGCTGCTCTACCCTACACTACCCAACATTACACTACCCAACATTACACTACCACAACACTACCTACACTCCAACATTACACTACCCTACACTACCCAACATTACACTACCCTACCTACCCATATACCTACCCTACACTACCCAACATTACACTACCCTACCCCTACCCACATTACCCTACCCAATACACTACCAACTTCACTACACTACACTACACTTCTCAACATTACACTACACTACACTACCCACTTAACTAACCAAAGCACTGACGCACCATTATACTACACAACACTACACTACCACAACACTACACTACCCAACACTACACTACCCAACACTACCACAACACTACACTACCTACACTACACTGCCCTGATCACTCACTGCCCACTTACACTACCTCACTACCTACACTACCCAACATTACACTACCCTACACTACCCAAATTACACTACCCAACATTACACTACCACAACATACACTACCCTACACTACCTACACTACCCAATCACTAGCCCAACACTACACTACCCAACATGTAACACTACCCTACCCTACCCTACCCTACCCTACCCTACACTACACTACACTACACTACACTACACTACACTACACTACACTACACTACACTACACTACACTTCACTACACTACACTACACTACACTACACTACACTACACTACACTACATTACACTTCACTACACTACACTACACTGCACTGCACTGCACTGCACTGCACTGCACTACACTACACTACACTACACTACACTACACTACACTACACTACACTACACTACACTACACTACACTACACTACACTACACTACACTACACTACACTTATAACTCAATTCAATGCAGCACATTATTGTCCAGTGTGATACATTAGGATAATGTAAGCACAATGCAATAATTATAGTGTGTACAATACAGCACACCTCAACATAAAACAATAATATACGATACTACACAATACAGTAAGGTGACAAAAAACAACAACAGCACGAAACAGCTTAGCTAAATACGACACAATGCAACATAGCACACTGCAGCACACTGCAGCACACCACAACACGACACAGCACACTACAGCACTGCACAACACAAGACTAGCTATTATCCTGTTTGTCTAGACTGTCACCACGCTGCATTTGCATCCTGTATTGTCATCGATGTATTCTCACTCAGCAAATGGGACATATTCTGCCAGCTCCTGAAAACAATTCCGCGCGTGCTTACACACACGAACACACGCATACACAAACACATACATACACATTATACACACACATACACACACTTACACACACACACACATCACACACACACGCACACACACACACACACACACACACACGCACACACACACATACACACACACATGCGCGCGTGGGCGCGTGCGAGAGACAAAAGACAAAGGAAAAGACCGAGTGGAAAAGGGGCAGGGAGAGATCTGTTGATTCTGTTATATCAAGAATAATGGAATAAGCACTCATGTGCTTTTTTATATCCAGTCCCAGTGTGTGCAGTTTTTGTAAATCTTGTCATCTGTTCCCACCGGCACACAATGGCCTACTCTTACGAAAAGCGGATCAGGATTTAACGTGTGCGCAAGATGTTCTGCGTGCGTTCGCACACAGGGCCTTGATTTATAGTCTCATCCAAAGGACTTTTGGAGAGCGTGGAGTCAGCACTAATGTAAACTCCAGGGGAAAAATCTCCTCGATCGGGAATCGAAACCGGGTCGTCAAATTGCAGGCGCAATGATCTGACCACTAGGCTATCCTGGAGAGAGAGAGAGAGAGAGAGAGAGAGAGGAGAGAGAGAGAGAGAGAGAGAGAGAGAGAGAGAGAGAGAGAGAGAGAGAGAGAGAGACAGACAGACAGACAGACAGACAGACAGACAGACAGACAGACAGACAGACAGACAGACAGACAGACAGACAGACAGAGACAAGACAGACAGACAGAGACAGAGACAGAGAGACAGAGACAAGACAAGAGACAGAGCAGACAGACAGACAGACAGACAGACAGACAGAAAAACAAATAAACAAATAAACAGAGAGAGATAGACAGACAAAGACAGAGAGACAAACAGAGAGAAACAGGCAGACAGACAGACAGAGACAGATACACACAGACATACATACAGACAGACAAAGAGAACACGTGGACAGACACTGCAGGCAGACCGACAGACATATAGGCAGCAGACATGACCCTCAAGAAGAAGGTGCCTAAGAGAGATACCGTGTCCCTGCAGAGAGACACTCAGCAGCTCTGTACGGCACTTGCTATCCGCT
>CM060336.1:46222070-46224570 GCA_030674155.1 Stramonita haemastoma
CGACAAGAAAACGGTCGAAGAACTTTATTTACACTTTTGTCTATTCCATTCTGCATTGTGTTTATGGGATGGTGAGCGTATCCCTTGATCTTCCTGAAAAAGAGACTGCTCTGTTCAGATATTTCTGATGTGTATGTGTGTGTGTGTGTGTGTGTGTGTGTGTGTGTCTGAGCTAGGAATCCTCCTCTGCTGACATGGGGCAGCTTTCACATGCACATAATATATATGGAAGACTTTTGCTGGAACAACAAAGTTTAGATCTAAGATCATAGCTTTTCTGTATTCAACAGAGATGTTTTTCATAAAACAAAATCACTTTGACAAAACTTGAGAAGCAAATAACAAGACAAACACTTCAAGTGCCGTCTGGTCAAGATATGATTTTATTAATCTTAATATATTATCAATTATTAAAGTGTTGAAAGTAAGGGATATCGGTTTAAACTAGTGTATTTATATTTGGTTTATATAACGCTTCTGTAAAAGCCAAAATCCCAAACACACAATACAGATTTCCCTTTCAATGACATGGAAGTGTCAGAAATCTACTGGTTTTGTGCTTTGGTGACGAAGTGCTGGCAAGGATGATTCTGCAATGTTGTGACACTTCCTCCCCAGCTCCCTGCTGAAATAATTATGATTATCATGATTGACCTTCTAGCATCCTCAGGCTGGCTCCTTTTCCCCAAAGTGTAGTGCAGCAAGCTGCTGCAGGAGGAAACTCACCGCCATTAATCGGCAGACTCTGTCATGTGCACAACTTAACAAACTTCCCTGTTCATAAAATGCAACATTTAAGGCCGGGGTGTTCAAAGAGAAAACGGAATAGTGACGTTGGCCAGGTGTACTGCCCATCACCCTGCATCAACTGCACTGCCTGCGCTTTGATTTGTTTTTACAAGATATAGCGCTATATAAGTTCCATGTATTATTATTATTACCCCCCCCCCTCACCTGGCCAGGTGTACTGCCCATCACCCTGCATCCGCTGCACTGCCTGCCCCCCCCCCCTCCTCACCTGCCCAGCTGTTTGCTCCTTGCTTCAGCCAGGAGTCCCCTGCCTCTGACATTTGCAACACAGACCTGCTGACCAACAGCTGCAATGACCGCTACCAGTCTGAGAGAATGAGGTCACTTCCGTGTTGTTGCTTTATATCATTGTTATTGTTCAAGCTTGTCAAAGAATCGGGCAACTGTCTACCCCTCCCTCTTCCCAAAATTAATTAAAGATAGAGAACATGGACATTAATGATCTTTAGCAGAAAAAAAACTGAATCATATTAATTTTTATTTCTATTTCAAACCGTTTAGTTCCAGGATAATGAATTAGCAGTCACGTATTTTTTTCATTCAGTCGCCGTGTGTATGTGGCTTTTACAGTCTTTGATGCTGTCCTCACCAACACCCAATAGCCTGCTCTTCCGAAAGGCGGGGCGGGTTTTTAAGGGAGCTTAGGAAGTTTTGCCTGCTGTGGTACACTGGACCTTAGTGTACAGTTTGATGTGAAGGAATGTGTACACCCCTTACCTTACCTCCCTGCCCAAAAGAAAGAAAGAGAGCCAAAAACAAGACAGCAGCAGGAAGAAATGGCCTGAGTGTTTCTTTGAGCCAAACCAACAAAACAGTAGCAGAGAGAAATGGCCTGAGTGTTTCTTTGAGCCAAAGCAACAAAACAGTAGCAGAGAGAAATGGCCTGAGTGTTTCTTTGAGCCAAAGCAACAAAACAGTAGCAGAGAGAAATGGCCTGAGTGTTTCTTTGAGCCAAAAACAAGACAGCAGCAGGAAGAAATGGCCTGAGTGTTTCTTTGAGCCAAAGCAACAAAACAGTAGCAGAAAGAAATGGCCTGAGTGTTTCTTTGAGCCAAAGCAACAAAACAGTAGCAGAGAGAAATGGCCTGAGTGTTTCTTTGAGCCAAAGCAACAAAACAGTAGCAGAGAGAAATGGCCTGAGTGTTTCTTTGAGCCAAAGCAACAAAACAGTAGCAGAAAGAAATGGCCTGAGTGTTTCTTTGAGCCAAAGCAACAAAACAGTAGCAGAAAGAAATGGCCTGAGTGTTTCTTTGAGCCAAAGCAACAAAACAGTAGCAGAGAGAAATGGCCTGAGTGTTTCTTTGAGCCAAAGCAACAAAACAGTAGCAGAGAGAAATGGCCTGAGTGTTTCTTTGAGCCAAAGCAACAAAACAGTAGCAGAGAGAAATGGCCTGAGTGTTTCTTTGAGCCAAAGCAACAAAACAGTAGCAGAGAGAAATGGCCTGAGTGTTTCTTTGAGCCAAAGCAACAAAACAGTAGCAGTAAGAAATGGCTTGAAATTTTCTTTGAGCCAAACCAATAGGACAGCAGCAGAGAGAAATGGCCTGAGTTTTTCTTTTGAGCCCAAACAGCGGGACATCAGCAGGAAGAAATGGTCTGAGTGTTTCTTAATCACCTCGCAAATTCCAATGATTGAGAGACACTTTCTGCGAGAAATAAACAAAACAAACCAATTGATTTAAAAAAAACA
>CM060336.1:46229570-46237070 GCA_030674155.1 Stramonita haemastoma
GCCGAAAAATCCCCCTTCTCCGCAGAGGTGTGAAGATGCTAATTAACCCTTTTCTAGCTGTACAGACGAGTGTACGGACTGCTTTCCTGTCCCTATCTTAGTAGAGAATAAGAAGCCCAGTTACTTAGAGGAATTTTGCGATAGATGTTTCCTTTCATTTGTTGAACCAAACCTCTGTCTGAGCCACATGTCCGCCATTTCTGAATATTACTATGTTCGATTTGTTTAGATTTACATGCAAATATAACTTTTCTGATTGTCTTGCTAGAACAGTTAGCGAGTTTTGTAAGCCTGAAACACTTTCACATATGAGAGCGTTGTCGGCAAATAATATGATAGAAAATGTTAATGGCCATTTCTAGGGTATCAGGGTAGGGCTGAGGGCCATGTTTGCCGTTTTTGATGACATCCTGCGCCAACTCATTCACGGACCATGAGAACAACAGTGCTAGAGGGCTGGTTGTTTCCCCTTGTTTTAAGCCCTTGAAATACGATATGGCTTTTGATATCCTGCTCCCAAAACGAATCCGGGATCTAACGTTTGCATACCTACTCTGATTTTTTTATGCAACATGTTACCATGTACACCATTTTTCTGCAGGTTCGGCCAGAGTGCGTAAGGGGAAATACGGTCGAAAACCTTCCTAAAGTCGATGAAAGCAACATTTCATGTTCTGTTTCTTATTGGCTGCTATGAATGATAGTTTATGATGCAAAATTATGATCTACCTAGGAGTTATCTTTCCGGAAACCTGCTTGTATTTCACCAAGAATATTTCTGCTTTCTACAAAGGTGATTCACATCTATTGATTATATATTGAGATTTCCCCTTGGATCTAAATCATACATGTTTTGCGCCATCAATGGCAGCCTACAATTGATCAGCCTTTAATCATGTGAACCAGAACTGACTGCATGAACCTTGCAGCAGAATTATTGAAAAGAGGGTGTAACAACATTTTGCTTCTCCATGTACTAAATCATTTCCTGTTTCCACTTTACCCCTGAAACCTTGTTCAGTCCAAACAAGTGAAGTTTCAAAGAGCACAACGGTTTTTAGATCTAATCCTCACAACTCAGAATCATGCTGCATTATGTGATGTTCCAGTGTTCGAAATGTTTTCTCAAAAATGTGGTAGAGGTTTATCATGTCACTTGAACAGTTTCCACACACAACGAGCTAGACAAGTCCTTCTTTGCCTAGTAGCTATACAACTGAAGCCAGTAGAAATACGCATGATGTCTAGATAGCTGTAAGCATTTGCAAACATCTTCATAAATATCCCCATTGTGCTCTAGCTGTCAGGCACCCCTTCTCTAAATACAACGGTATTGTTTTTCCTTCATATTGACCTGCAACGGAGTTGTTTTCTAGTGCTGACTGAGTTTGCGCCAATAGAGATTTCTGTCTGAAAAACAATAATCATCAACATCAGTAATGAATAAACAGGAAGAAGAGAAGAATTGCGAAGAAGAATTGAAAGAGAATGAGAAAAACTGCAAAGAAGAATTGCGAAGAAGAATTGGAAGAAATGCGTAGAAAGAGAAATTGCGAAGAATTGCGAAGAATTGCGAAGAAGAAGAAGAGGCAGAAAGAAGGAAGAGCGAGAAGAAGAGAAAGAAGAAGAGAAGAAGAGAGAGAGAGAGAGAGAGAGAGGAGAGAGAGAGAGAGGAGAGAGAGAGAGAGAGAGAGAGAGAGAGAGAGAGAGAGAGAGAGAGAGAGAGAGAAAGAAGACAGACAGACAGACAGACCAGACAGACAGACACAGACAGACAGGCAGAGCAGACAAAGAAATAAAGACAGAAAGGGCAGAAGTAGACACGATTGTGATCAGACTAAGAAACAGCCCAGACACTGGTACAAGCCGTCAAATGTGCAGATCCAAATATCTATGCATCTCTTTTCTTTACCCCAAACTTTTTTCACCGACAGAAATTAAAATTCATATATCACACTTAAAGTTCAAATGGTCATCCTTTAGAGACAATGTTTTTTGTTTTCAAATAGCAATCAGTTTCACAACTTTTACAAGCTTGGCTTGTGTAATGAAAGTCTGGCATTTTTATTTGTTTGTGTGTTGTCTGAAATTGAGGGTCGAAACTTTGAAGCCTGTAATTTTGCAGGATAAACGGTGTGTGTGTGTGTGTGTTGGTGTGCGTGCACGAGTGTGTGTTTGTTGTGCATGCGTGCGTGCCCGTGTGTGTGTGTGTGTGTGTGTGTGTGTGTGTGTGTGTGTGTGTGTGTGTGTGTGTGTGTGTGTGTGTGTGTGTGAGTGTGTATGTGTGTGTGTGTTTGTGTGTCCTTTCTACAGAACACGGGTTAGGTTGAGGGGGGAGGTGGGGGGAGCATGTATGGTGGATTGGTGGTCTAGGGTAGACTGGAGGTCTAGAGGTAACGCGCTTGCCCAGAAAGCAAAATTCCGGGTTGGAGTGTGCGTTGGTCTGGGCGCTAATCTTTTGAATGAGACGATAAACCGAGGTCCCGTGCGTTACACATCATTATTTATCTCACGTAAAAGAACCCACAATAATAAGGGGGTTGTCCCTGGCAAAATTCTTTAGAAAAAAGCCACTCTGATAGGAAAACAAATACAGTTGCAGAAAGAAAAAAAAGATAATGGCTAGGTGCTGCACTTGTGGCCACGCTCTCCCAGGGAGAGCAGCCCAAATTTCACGCAGAGAAATCTGCTGTGACATAAAGTGGTAATTTTTTTTAAAATTGCTTATCTGCTACCATTCGATATTAAGTTTTTGCCCGAATGCGTCACCATATTCATCATCGGCGAACACTCGCCTGAATGCTGCAGTTTTGTCTCCAAGACCAACACCTTTTGCCCCAAAGCAGCCAGGGGTTCCTAGAAAATGCAGGGGGAGACAAGAAGTAAAGACAGCAGATGAGAGATAGCCAGGACTTGGACAGATAGGAATTTCAGCCTAAATGGTGTTGGTTTCCAATCTATCTACAGTCATTTAACATGATTTAGCAAGAATATGCTGATAGTTTTGCTGTATACTGTACAGTATTGTAGTGTATTAGATGGGGGGACAAGTTTTCATCCCGAGCGGGGTGGTTACAGGTGACCTACTGCCTGACTCCTTTGAGGGTGGGGGGGGGGGTCCTGTCTCCCTGCTCAGAGGTGTACAGATGAGAACAGAGGTGTACAGATGAGCACAGAGGTGTACAGATGAGCACAGAGGTGTACAGATGACACAGAGGTGTACAGATGAGCACAGAGGTGTACAGATGAACACAGAGGTGTACAGATGAGCACAGAGGTGTACAGATAGCACAGAGGTGTACAGATGAGCACAGATGTACAGATGAGCACAGAGGTGTACGTGAGCCAGAGTGTACGTAGCACAGAGGTGTACAGATGAACACAGAGGTGTACGATATGCACAGTGGTGTGGTGTACACATAGGTGTGCAGATGTCACAGAGGTGTACAGGTGTACACAGAGGTGTACAGTGGTGAACACAGAGGTGTACAGGTGTGCACAGGTATACAGCTGTGCACAGAGGTTTAAAGTCGGTTCGAGAAAGTTTTGCCTGGGCTGACACCGGTTGTAGCTTTACTCCCCTAGAGGTCTTTTGAACCAAACCAATGACCCAGGTTCCGAATAGGAACCTATAAATTGGCTGTAGCTTTACTCCCCTAGAGGTCTTTTGAACCAAACCAATGACCCAGGTTCTGAATAGGAACCTATAAATTGGCTGTAGCTTTACTCCCCTAGAGGTCTTTTAAACCAAACCAATGACCCAGGTTCTGAAAAGGAACGCACATGTATCTTCGGTATGTGTTCAAAGTGCATACATTGTTTGTAAGATTGTTGGCTATTTCACACTCAGCAGAACATAAGACACGAACATGACTAGCATGCAGACTGTGACTTGTACAGGGATAGGCTCCGCCCAAATCTTTTTGCCTAAGAGACACTAAAAAATTCAGGAAAATATCCTCAAAAACTAGTGATCAATGTTACGGCAAAACCTCAGCCATCCCGATCTGTTCTGGCTAATTGCTGCCCCCAAGCAATCCTCATTTTGATTGAAATTACTGTCATTGAGCCTCTACACTGGTTTTTTGTCAAATCTTACATCAGTTATTTTGAAAACATTGCTCTATCAAAAACTGTGCAGAACTTACGACAAGATTCTTCTTGTGTTTGTTTTTGTTCTTGTTTGTGTGTTGTTGTTGTTGTTGTTGTTGTTGTTCTTGATGTTGTTGTTTTTCTTGTTCTTGTTCTTGTTCTTGTTCTTGTTCTTGTTCTTCTTCTTCTTCTTCTTCTTCTTCTTCTTCTTCTTCTTCTTCTTCTTCTTCTTCCTTTTGTCATCGTTGTCGTCGCTGGACGCTCTGCCTGCAACTATTGTTGTCTGTCATATGAGCGAAAATGCTTTGCACTGCCGTTAAGCGCCTGAAAAGTCAGGCCCAGCACATCCAGATTCGGCATGGGAGAGAACTGCTGTCTTTTAAGTATTTCTAGAAAGAAAAGGCTGGTGAATGGGCCAAGAAGGCAAAAACCAGACAACAAGGATGTGACAGGAAGACAGGGAACAGGGAAGTAAGCAGACAATGGGAGGGATAGAAAACAGGGAGATTCTAACTCGAATTTCCAGAAGGTGGGGATGCTGTTAATACTGACAGGCCAGCATCGTTGAAAATACCAATGGCTTTTCCTGAAAAGGCAGAACATCCGCCATAAGACTGCATAGACGGGAGGTTTTACACTATCAGTTAGATCTCACCAACAGAAAACCATTGTTCCTGTACGAAATATTCTGTATGATATGCAAATGACTCCACATAGTGAAGTCTCAGCTGTTCCCGCTATCTTTCTCAAATCAGCAGGAAAATGTAGCGATACTCATGAAGTCAGATCCATACATTTCACATGAAGCTGCAGACTTTGGGGACCATGTTTTATTCATAAGAAACAGCAAACGTTGTTGGTACTGGTGGTGGTGGTGGTGGTGGTGTTGATGTTGGGCGTTTCCCAGCTTAATGTCCATGGAATCAGTCAGAATACGCACTGTCTCACTTTCCACACCTGACAATTCTTGTTCGTTCCTCAGCTAGAGCTCTGGGGTTCCCCAAACAGGGTTCTCTGTGTATGTCGGCAATGTTTTCACCCCTACCCTTCCCCACACCATTTACGTAGCCGCATTCCATCCTCAGGATAACACTTAAAAACCAATATCACACACACACACACAATACGCCACACACGCTCACACATACGTAGGCAATTCGTACTCATTGGATGAGTGTGTTCTCTGGGTGTTACTCATTTCAAGTACCTTACCATATAGGCAGCCATACTGTGAAGTCAGAGGAGCTTTGCTGTTTCAACAGAGTACACGTTTTTAGGACAGAAAAAATGAGCTGCGCTGTTCTAATGGTGATGCACTCTTCTCGTGGAGAGCAACCCGATTTCATACCAATGAATTTGTTTTGACTTAAAATGCTATGCAATACAACACAAAATAGTGCAAGACAAAACAAAACTAGACAATACAACACAATATGATATGATGCAATGCAATATAGTACAATACAACACAATGCAATGCAATACAATACAGTGCAATATCATACAGTACAATACAACACAATACAATGCAATCATACAACAGTACAATAAAACTACAACACAATTCAAATCAATACAACACAATCCAATGCAATACAAGAACTCACCATGGAATAAAGCCAAATCTAAAAGGAACATTCTATTTTCACAACATGAAGTTAAATGGTGGCATAGGTCGTGTGCTGGCATCACTAACTGACAAAGCTTTTGTTCCCCGGCCATTGTAACGTAGTGTGTTCACATGCCAGTATTCACCGGTCTTTTGACCATCAGTTTCAATTATTGTCTCTTTCTCCATATATTCGGCATTTTCTGAGTTTGTGACTTGGTTGTCAAACTTCTTGGTCAGCTATTTGTTGTTTGTTTGTTTGTTTTTGTGTTGTGTGTGTGTGTGTGTGTGTGTGTGTGTGTGTGTGTGTGGTAGTGTGTGTGTGTGTGTGTGTTTCAGACAGCCTATTATATATATATATATATATATATATATATATATATATATATATATATATATATATATATATACTGTGTGTGTGTGTGTGTGTGTGTGTGTGTGTGTGTGTGTGTGTGTGTGTGTGTGTGTGTGTGCTGGCTTGTTAGAGTTGTGTCTCGGTAACTCTGTTTCTTCAATCTGCGCACTTTCTGCGTGCTTGTGTGTGTGCTTAACAGTCTTTAAGTCTATGATCTGTCAATCTGTTTCAGTAACAGTGTTGTCTTTATTGTGTGCTGGTTTAAACACAGCCAACACACACACACACCACACACACACACACACACACACACACACACACACACACATACGCACACATACATTATAGACACACACTTACACACACATAAACACACACTAACATAAGCACACGCACACAAATTCTCCCCTTCACACCCCCCTTCCTGCCCCGCCCACCCCGTCCTTCACTCCTACCACTCGTGGTTAATTCTAATCAGAATAATTATAAAGATGTTGGTTTTAAACCTCGCTCTCTCGAATAACAACAATATGATAACAAACAGTCTTTGCCATTCCAAGCAGCCATTGGAAGACATCGGAAAGTAATGGTGGCCTAACAAAGGCACCATGGATGGGAAAGCAGCGGTAGAAGTGCTGTGGTTCAGTGTTGATTGATGCCTTTATAACTCTGATTGTCGGGGAAAGAAGAGGACTACAGATGAAATATAGCAAGAAGATTGGTCCATCTGTGATGCTTTCCGCTTCCTCTCTCTCTCTCTCCTCTCTCTCTCTCTCTCTCTCTCTCTCTCTCTCTCTCTCTCTCTCTCTCTCTCTCTCTCTCTCTCTCTCTCTCTCTCTCTCTCTGTATGGATTGTGTGTCTTAAATGCATACCTTATATATATATTTTTAAATCATAAGTTGAACTGTTGTTGGTGATTGTGTGTGTGGTATTTTAAAAAAATACATAGTCCCTAATCATAGCAAAGGAGGATGGAAAAGGTATGTACATACTTACTCTGTAACTATGAAAAATAAAGTTACTCACTCATTCATTTATTATTCATTCATTCTCTCTCCAGAAAAAAAATATACACTAGAATGTCCATGTATCGTCATGATTTCTGTGAGTTCGAAACAAAATGTTTTCTTAAGTCGAGCAAAATAATGATCTCGGGATATCTACCGTCAGATTGGTATTTTTGGGATGTAAATGATGTCATGTATTCAAAACTAAACACGGAAGAATTCTTCGTGGAGTAAGTTATTTTGTGGGTTTCTTTAATAAACTCCCCTGAAACGGCGGTCCGTTATGAATTTTAGTAAGAACAAAGAAGACAACAGCGTTCTTGCTAAGGGAGGCAATTCAAAGCATGGGGCGACAATCCTTTATGAATTTTAGTAGTTTTAAAGAAGGCAACAGTGTTTTTCATGATCAGGGGAGGAAATTCCAGGCGTCGCGCAT
>CM060336.1:46242070-46259570 GCA_030674155.1 Stramonita haemastoma
ACTCATTCAAAGACGAAAATAAGAAATAACAATCAAATGATGATTTTGATTTTTTTTAAATGTTCAAATAGATAAAGAGCAAACAAAAGAAAATAACCAGGTAGGCAACTGAAAACATCAATCTACCACCATCTATCAAGAAAATAACATATAAATCATAACATTCAGTATGTTAAATGAGAGAGAGAGAGGGAGAGACAGACAGATACAGACATACATACAGACAGATAGACAGACAGAACCAGTGCGTGTACACCTGTGCGTGCGTGCGTGCGTGCGTGCGTGCGTGCGTGCGTGTGTGTGTGTGTTTGTGTGTGTGTGTGTGTGTGTGTGTGTGTGTGTGTGTGTGTGTGTGTGTGTGTGTGTGTGTGTGTGTGTGTGTGTGTGGACGTGTAATTGTGCCTGCCTCTCTGTGTATGAGCGCCTTCAGCACACACCTCTCTAAATATTCTTTGATTTCGAGGATGATGGAATAAGCAATCGAGTGCTATTTTACATCAAGTCCCCGTGTCCCCGTATGTATACAGTTTTGTAAATTTTGTCATCTGTTTCCACTGACACACAATAGCGTACTCTTCCGAAATGCGGAATGGGTTTTAATGTGTGGGAAGGATGTTCTGCGTGTGTTAGCACATGGGGCCTCGGTTTTTAGTCTCATCCGGACTTTTGAGAGGAGTGGAGTCTGCACTGATGTTAACTCCAGAGGAAAAATCCTCTTGAACGAGATTTGAACCTGGGTCAGCAGATCATCGGCGTATCACTGTAACTACCAGGCTATCTTATCCCTGTGTGTGTTGTGTGCGTGCGTGCGTGCGTGCGTGCGTGCGTGCGTGTGTGTGTGTGTGTGTGTGTGTGTGTGTATGTGTGTGTGAATTAGTCTGCATGTGAGTGCAAAGGAGTCTGTGTGTCTGTGGCAGGACTCCTGTGGCTTCAGTCGTTAATGAGGAAAGCCTCTAACTCTGTCACGCTGGCCAGTTCAGTGCTGAAGAACGTAACAGCTATCAAAGAATTGTTCCATCACATTACACCCTCCCCTCTGGTAAGACAGGGCCCCTCATCTAGTCTGTTCTAAGTACATTAACTGCTGTCTTTTTGTAACCATGGGGGTGTAATGCACGCTACAGGCTTGTTTGTGCATGGATGCATGCACACATGTGCATCCTAGACAGTAAAAAAACACACAGAGAAATCGGCTGACATGCATACTGCTTGGGCAAGAGGAACAGACAAACAGACACACTAGCAGGCGATAGACTGACAAGTAGATCGACAGACAAGCAGACATTCACAACATGTATACTATATACATAACTTAGTTGATTTTGGTTGAAGTTTATCTAAACAGGTAAAGGTATAATCAAACTTTTTTTCTCACAGCCACCATTCTTGGCACAAGAACAAAAGCTACACAGATGGATTTCAATGACAGGAAAAAAAGAGAATAATCCAGGATTAAGTGTACAGATTTGTTTTATCTTTTGCAAACCACCCGCCTAAAAAAGCAAACAAACTTCAGACAAAACCGCAAAAAACAACCATAAAATTGATACAAGACAAAGGACACACACACACACACACACACACACACACACACACACACACACACACACACACACACACACACACACACACACACACACACACACACACAACACACACAACCACATATCAGATCGCCACATTGTAAAGTCATTTGTAAAGTCAGACGACTCCCAGTACATCAACAAGTTAACATCCATCCTGTAAATCACTTGAAAGAAGTGGAGAGCCAGCCCTGACAGAGAAGAGCATCAACACTTCAGTGCTGATGGCAAGAGGGACAGGCTTTTTCATGCAGGAGCAACTCACCATCAGCAAGAATTAAATGAAAATAGATTTTTCTCTGCTCAGGAGATAGCAGGAAAGATTAAACTGAAATGAAGAGTTCCCTGTAAGGTTGAGTGCTGTCATTTGACTTCAGAATATTTGGCACTTTGCTCAAACTGGCTCTTGACACGTTAGTTGTCGTTTCCAAAAATCCCAAAGTCAGAGAATAACTGCCCTGTTTTTGAAATCAGTGATACCTGCTGGATTTCTTGCACAGTTTGTGATTATGTGGGGATGCACACACGCACACAGTCCTACACACACATGCAAATACACACACAGACATACACACGAACACACACCCACAAACTCACATGCGCTCGCAAACATCTTGCACACAGACATACACACGAAATCACACACACGCACACACATGCACACATACACATACACATGTAAACACAACACACACACACAACACACACACACACACACACACACACACACTCGCGCGCGTGCGCACAAGCGCGCATACACACACTTTAACCCTATTCAGCAAAGGAAACAGATAGCTATGTCTTAAAACAGACACAACAAGCTGATGTCCAGCCCTCTGTAAATGACTTCAGAGAAATAGAAAACCAACAGAAGTGAACCAGGACGCTGTTAGCTGTACTGGCCAGAGGCAAAGGGAATCTGGAATGACCAATCTGTTTTCAGCAAGGGAAAGTTAACAGTTTTGCAGTCCTAAGGGTGATGTGAGGACAGATTGATTTTTATCTGATTGTTGCCTCTAAATATAGAAACTGGTGTGTGTGTGTGTGTGTGTGTGTGTGTGTGTGTGTGTGTGTGCGTGTGCGTGTGCGTGTGCGTGTGTGCTGGTGTCTGTTTCAACATTGTTTTCTCCATGGAAAGTGATATTAAACAGCCCATGGGAAGGGAAAGACATGACAGTTACTGTCAGCGTGTTTGTTTTGACTGCTGAATGGAAGATAAAATGGAAAATCATCTAATCATCAGAAAATTGTTGAAATAGACATAAAAAGGCAAGTGAACTTGAATAAGACAAATTACAGAGGTGTGCCAGTGGGCACCTGCGTGTGCGTGTGTGAATTGCCATAAAATAGGGTGATCACGGTATAATCACATACCCGTCCAAGAAATCTGCATGTATCACTGATTTCAATAACGAGGTAGGTATTCTCTGACCTAATAGGATGCGTTTAAAAAATGAAAGAACAATAATCATATCAGGAGCCAGTTTTGGTCATGTGGCAAATACCCCGTCAAATGACAGCACTTATCGCACAGAAAACTATCCGTTTCAGTTTAATAGTTCCTTCTCTCTTTCAAGCATTGAAGAAACCATTTCGTTCTTGCTGATGGTGAGTTGCCTCCTGCAATGAAAAAGCCTGTCGCTCTTGCCAGCAGCACTGGAAGTGTTGATGCTCTTCTCTGTCAGTGCTGGCTCTCCACTTCTTTCAAGTGATTTACAGGATGAACGTTAACTTGTGTGTGTGTGTGTGTGTGTGTGTGTGTGTGTGTGTGTGTGTGTGTGTGTGTGTGTGTGTGTGTGTGTGTGCTTGTGTGTTTGTATGTGTACGTGAGTGTTTATGTTTGTACGTGTGTGTTTGTTTTTGTGTTTGTGTGTGCTTGTTTGTGTGTGTGTATGTGAGTGTTTATGTTTGGACGTGTGTATTTTTTTGTTTGTTTGTGTGTGTCTGTTCATTTGTGTGTGTATGTGAGAGTTTATGTGTGTAAGTGTATAGGTGTGTGTATGTGTGTGTTGTACATACTGTTGCCTTTAGAGATAGGGGGTTTTGCGTCCATATTCTTTAGTGTTAACAGACTGAAGGGTGCAGATATTTGGGTTTTTTTTACTGATCACTGCAGGAGACAGCCCCTGTTACTCCTTGGCTGGGAAGTGGATCCAGCGGCGATAGAAGCGGCATCAAGCGACAGCCTGCAGCATGGGGGGAGATGAAGGCTGAGCTAATCACGTCATTTGTAGTTCGCTGGATGTGCACAGTGGAACACATCCTCGTTGATGTTTTGAATGACAAACAGAATTTAGGAGGAAGGTCATTGCACTCTCTCTTGGGCTCTGTCTCTGGATGTCTGTCTCTCTGTCTGCTGTGTCTGTCTGATTCTCTGTCTATGATTCTTGCTGGTTGTTTTTTCTCTCTATCACTCTGTCTCTCTGTCTCTCCACCACTGTCACTGTCTTCACATTCCCTCTGTCTGTTCTCTCTCTCTCTCTCTCCTCTCTCTCTCTCTCTCTCTCTCTCTCTCTCTCTCTCTTCTCTCTCTCTCCTCTCTCTCTCTCTCTCTCTCTCTCTCTCTCTCTCTCTCTCTCTCTCTCTCTCTCTCCTCTCCTCCTCTCTCTTTTCTCTCTCTCTAATATCTTCACTCCTCCTCCCCTCTGTGAAACAGCTATCCAGCCAGTTCATTCCAGTCCACTAAAATGACTTCAAAGACCCGACGACAGCAGAGAAGGAAGGAAGGAAGGTGGACACTACAGGAGACCAGCAAGAGGGTGTGTGCTGCTTTCTCCCTCACTGAGTGAAGGCAGCAGTGTCAGCCCACAGCTTCCTCCTCTTTCCAGGCGGAGAAAACACAAGGACAGGATGAAGTGGAGGAGATGGAGGGACAGAGAGAAAACACAAGGACAGGATGAATGGAGGAGATGGAGGGACAGAGAGAAAACACAAGGACAGGAGAAGTGGAGGAGATGGAGGAAGAGAGAAAACACAAGGACAGGATGAAGTGGAGGAGATGGAGGGAAAGAGAGAAAACACAAGGACAGGATGAAGTGGAGGAGATGGAGGGAAAGAGAGAAAACACAAGGACAGGATGAAGTGGAGGAGATGGAGGGAAAGAGAGAAAACACAAGGACAGGATGAAGTGGAGGAGATGGAGGGAAAGAGAGAAAACACAAGGACAGGATGAAGTGGAGGAGATGGAGGGAAAGAGAGAAAACACAAGGACAGGATGAAGTGGAGGAGATGGAGGGAAAGAGAGAAAACACAAGGGCAGGATGAAGTGGAGGAGTTGGAGGGACAGAGAGAAAACACAAGGGCAGGATGAAGTGGAGGAGTTGGAGGGAAAGAGAGAAAACACAAGGACAGGATGAAAAAGAGATTGGAGGGAAAGAGAAAAAGACACTTACGCTTTACCGCTGGAGATTTTTTCTTCCAGGTTAAGTTTGGGGTTTATGTATAACTTTCGTCAATTCGATGTGCGAATTAAATATTGTTGTCCCTCGTTGTGATGCTGGAGGGTCTGTCAGTTTAAGTAGAAATTTCCTCTTTTCTATCATTCTCCGTTTTGGTTTGTTCCCTTTCTTCCAACGACCTCCTCCTTATAATTCTGTTTTCTGCCTTCTCCATCCATTCTCCTGCCTTTTTTCCAGAAAGACTTAGGTAAAAGGTAAAAGGTAAAGGTGTCCCATAACCTGAGTGGTCGTAGGGGAGCGAGGCGTCGGAAACCTCAGCTTCTCTAGGGGCCATCATATTGAGGGCGGCGCCTATCTCCTCTACCTTGCTGCTTTACCTTCCCTGACCCTAAAGAGGGCAGTACCCATTGACAGCCTCACCCTGGGGAACTGTACTGAAGCAAAGGCGCACAAACGGTCACCCATCCATTTGGTAACCACGCTCGACGCTGCTTAACGGGGGAAAGCGAGCGCTGTGACCACTGAGCTCTCCCGTCCCCTGACTTAAAAGATAACAATTCTCTTCTGACTGAGTCGTATACACTGGGCCTGACTTGCCAAACAACAATAGTTGCTGTCTGAGAGTTCGTTCGGCAAAGGAGAAGAAGATTTTTAAACTGTTGGTGATGTACATGATTGATGAGAAAATAACGCTAGCCTGTTATGCAAGAGACAAGGGAATGCTGTCAAAGTGTGGACATTTACTGGGTGGTGTGTTTGGACTTTTCTTTATCAAAGGGGACGTAATTATGTGTTGGCATTCATGGAAAGATAACTTGTTTCTGGGTTTGGGTTGGGGAAGAGGAGGGGGGGGGGGGGGGTGATAGGGAGACAATTTTGTCGGAATTCATAGGAAGAACGAACTTTTTATACTCGCATACACACACACACACACACACACACACACACACACACACACACACACACACACACACACACACACACACACACACACACACACACACACACACACACACACACACACACACACACACACACACACACACACACACACACACCTTCCATCACAACCATTACCAACATCTCTGTCACCAAATCTGAGTTCAACGTCCTTTAACTGCGGACTCCAATAGCAAAACAGGTCAACAAGTTCATGTCCAGGCTCCACCAAAACGCCTTCAAAGCAATGGCAAAGCCAGAGCACAGCAAGCTCAGCAAAGCACAGCACAGCAAAGCACAGCAAAGCACAGCACAGCAAAACACAGCACAGCAAATCAAAGCAGCGTCAATACTACAGGCACTAGTAGTGGGTGGTAGGGTACGATGTTTCTTCAGTCAGAAATTCAAGCACTTCAAGCCACAGGCAAATTGATCACTTGGCACTTAGAACTATTCAGTGAGGATCAAAGTCGGGTTATCACTGTAGGCAGACTGGGCTGGTGGCGATCTTGGTAGCTTTGTTTTGTTTGTTTTTCCCTGGGGATGGGGGTGGGAGCGGGGATGGGGTTGGGGGTTGGGGTTGTTCCTCATCCAGGGTTGGAAGGGCCACTAAGGATGAGGTTTTGTTTATAGAAAGGGTCACAAATGGTGAGGTTTTGCCTATATGAAGGGTCACTAATGAGGTTTTGCCTATATGAAGGTCCAGTATGAGTGATTTGCCTATATGAAGGGTCCAAAGAGGTTTGCTATATGAAGGTCACTAATGATGAGTTTTGCCTATATGAAGGGTCACTAATGATGAGGTTTTGCCTATATGATGGGTCATAATGATGAGGTTTTGCCTATATGATGGGTCACTAATGATGAGGTTTTGCCTATATGAAGGGTCCTTAATGATGAGGTTTTGCCTATATGAAGGGTCCTTAATGATGAGGTTTTGCCTATATGAAGGGTCCTAATGAGGTTTGCTATATGAAGGTCCTTAATGTGAGGTTTTGCCTATATGAGTAATGGGGGTCCTTATAGTGATGATGGTTTTGCCTATATGTTAAGGGGGTTTTCCTTAGATGGTCTATGATGAGGTTTTGCCTATATGAAGGGTCAGTAATGGTATGGCTTTTGCTTCTATGTTCATTTGCTACAAGTAAGGTAGCTGTATTCTGAATTCGGGGACTGGGTATGACATTGCATTTCACCCTCAAAGTTTTGCTCTTGCCCCAAGTCCACTTGGTAAAGTCAGTCCACACAACGCTTTGAGGCAGAGCACAGGGACACACCAGTGATTACGGGAACAAGGCATCAGAGACCTCAGCTTCTCTAGGAGCCAGCATATTGAGGCCGGCGCCCATCTCCTCTCCCTCGCTGATTTACCTTCCTTGACCCTAAAGACAGCAGGTACCCATTTACAGCTGGGTGAACTGGGGGACTGTACTGAAAGCCAAGGTGCACAAACGGTCACCCATCCATTTGGTAACCACGCTCGATGCTGCTTAACCTTAACTGGGGGAAAGCGAGTGCTGTGACCACTGAGCTACCCCGTGCCCTGGAAGAGAAGAGCGTGTGACAGTGAGGCAATGTTTGGTGTGTGATAGGTCTGTGAAAGGGGGGGGGGGCTGTCTGTGATGCTGACTACCAGGTGCTACATTGTGCTCTCTGTATCTGTGTCTGTCTGTCTGTCTGCACACACACACATACGCACACACACACGCACACACACACACACACACACACCACACACACACACACACACACACTTGAGTGCAATGTCCTTAAATCCAGACAGCGAAAAAAAACGGTTTAACAACTTGATGCACACTCCTTAAAACTGACTTCAAAGAAACTCCGAGGACTGGAAAGACAACAACACTGCTACAAGCAGTACTATAGGCCGGTGAAAAACAACAACACTGCTACAAGCAGTACTATAGGCCGGTGAAAAACAACAACACTGCTACAAGCAGTACTACAGGCCGGTGAAAAACAACACTGCTACAAGCAGTAGGCCTACTACAGGCTGGTAAAGCTGTTTTTTTTCAATCAACAAATCAATGATGAAGTTCCTTCAGCAAAGGCAATCAAGTTGATGGTTCAACACTGGGAAGATAAAAAGAAGAGATCAATGTCAGTTTATCCCTGTCTGTGTAATCAAGTTGATGGTTCAACACTGGGAAGAAAAAAGAAGAGATCAATGTCAGTTTATCCCTGCCTGTGTGATCAAGTTGATGGTTCAACACTGGGAAGAGAAAAAGAAGAGATCAATGTCAGTTTATCCCTGTCTGTGTAATCAAGTGTGGTTCACACTCCGAAGATAAAAAGAAGGATCATGTCAGTTTATCCCTGTTGTGTATCAAGTTGATCGTTGAACATCCGAATAAAGAATGATCAATGTCAGTTAATCCTGTCCCGTGTGATCGTTGATGTTCACCTGAAGAGAATTTAAAGAGATCATTTCAGTTTATCCTATCTTGACACAGGCTTGTCCAGGGAGCGGAAGTATTTTTTCTTCTTCTTGTTTCTGGGATAATTTTAGATTCATATGGTGAATTTCCTATGCGATTGTTTACCATTTTTAATATTGTTTTATATTTTTTAAGACACAGGCTATATAAATTCATGTATTATTATTATTATTATTATTATTATTATTATTATTATTATTATTATTATTATATGTTGTTTTTTATTTTATTATTATTATTTATTATTCATTATAGTATTATTATTTGTATTAGGATTATCTATTATTGAGTACACATTTGACTTCAGATATGTCTGAATACTACACCATTGCCCTGGCAGATATGTCTATCCCTTCGTGTCCATTCTATGGAAGTGGCATAGCTACTCTTCGAAAGGTGACGCATTGAATGTGCAGTATGTTATGCATGCATTCTGACAAAGGACAAAAGTTTACAGACAAGTCTGATACGAAAGATTTTCAGGAGAGGGGAATTGGTGCTGATGTCAACTTTAGGGGAAAAATTCCCTTCAAGATTTCGGAAGGGAATTGACGAGACTTAGGAACGCAGACGACAGACAGACCCGACAGACAGACAGACAGACAGACAGACAGACAGACAGACAGACAGACAGACAGACAGACAGACAGACAGACGACGTCTTAGCGGCACTCAAACCCAGGCCCCCAGATGTGGAGCTGAACGCTCAAACCACCAGACCCCCCGCCCTCCGTGTTGTTGTCACACCTGCAGAATGGGCTCCAGGTCAAAAACGAAACCTTGTCTGTTGTCTGAGGGGTCAGTCAAGATGATGTCAGAACAGTTAGATGAGCAGCGGTCACACAAGTTGATGACAGAACAGGTAGATATAACACTAGTTACACACGTTGATGACAACAGTTCAGATATAACACTAGTTACACACGTTGATGACAGAACAGGTGATATAACATAGTTACCACTGATGACAACAGTAGATATAACACTAGTTACACACGTTGATGACAGAACAGGTAGATATAACACTAGTTACACACGTTGATGACAATCAGATATAAACTAGTTACACACGTTGATGACAACAGTAGATATAACACTAGTTACACACGTTGATGACAACAGTCAGATATAACACTAGTTACACACGTTGATGACAACAGTCAGATATAACACTAGTTACACACGTTGATGACAGAACTAGATATAACACTAGTTACACACGTTGATGACAACAGTCAGATATAACACTAGTTACACACGTTGATGACAGAACAGTAATAAACACTAGTTACACACGTTGATGACAACAGTCAGATATAACACTAGTTACACACGTTGATGACAACAGTCAGATATAACACTAGTTACACACGTTGATGACAACATCAGATATAACACTAGTTACACACGTTGATGACAACAGTAGATATAACACTAGTTACACACGTGATGACACTAGATATAACATAGTTACACAGTTGATGCCAAACAGTTACATATAACACTAGTTACACAAGTTGTGACAGTAGATATAACACTAGTTACACAGTTGATGACAGAACAGTAGTTAGATATAACGCTATGTTACACAAGTTGATGTCGGAAACAGTTAGATATAACACTAGTTACACAAGTTGGATGTCGGAACAGTTAACTGTTATGATATAACACTAATTACACAAGTTGATGTCGGAACAGTTAACTGTTAGATATAACACTAGTTACACAAGTTGATGTCGGAACAGTTAACTGTTAGATATAACACTAGTTACACAAGTTGATGTTAGAACAGTTAACTGTTAGATATAACACTAGTTACACAAGCTGGCTTTCTGGTCATCGAGGGTCAACGTTTAGTATTGATGCAAAATGTCAGTATAAACAGCATCCCCATCGTTTGGAAATTCTGTTCTGGGACTTCCCTCTTTTCTATCTCTCTCTTTGTTTCTGCCTAGTTTTTTTTTCTTCTTGTCACATCATTTTTGGGTCTGTTTTCTGTCTTCTTGGTTCATTCTTCTGCCTCTTTCATTGTTCCGGAAAGATTTAACAAAACAATTCTCTCCCACGCTGAAGTCAAACGCACTGGGTGTGACTCGTCAGGCGAATAACGGCAGCACAACGCATTTGGCTGAAATGAGGGAAAACAGACCTGTTGTCTTAGCCTTCCACGACGACAGAAAAAAAAAGCTGCACAAAAGGAGAGAATATTTGTTTTCTTTGATGCCTCTTTAACACACACCACACACATACACACACACGCGTGCGCAAACACACACAGACAAAGACACAACACACACACACACACACACACACACACACACACACACACACCACACACACACACACACACACACACACACACACACACACACACATACACACACCCACACCTGAGTGCAAGGTTCTTAAACCCAGACGACAATGACACGGCTCAATAAGTTGATGTGCCCTCCTATCCGCTATAAACCCACTTCAAAGAGGGCTGCTTTTGTTTCTTGTTGTTTTTGCTTCTTTTTTTTCTAGAAAACTGTTTTGTTCTCTGTCAAATGTTTTGGGTGTCTTCTGCTACATAGACATCTAGAACTGTAGTGGGTGTGACTTGATGTTATCATCTAGAAGTATTTCCAATGCAGGGTCATAACAAACAGCTTCCTCACCTCTCTCTGTTTACCGCTTTCTCTGTACACACACAAATGCACATATACACGCATACACAAGAATGCCCCCCCCCCCCCACATTCAATTCACATGAATGCTTAATCTATTATCCTCGATATAAAAGAATTTAAAAAAAATAAACACCACGCACTCACACAGACACACGCACCACACACACACACACACTCACACACACACACACACACACCTCCTCTCTCTCTCTCTCTCTCTCTCTCTCTCTCTCTCTCTCTCTCTCTCTCTCTCTCTCTCTCTCTCTCTCTCTCTCTCTCTCTCTCTCTCTCTCTCTCTCTCTCTTCATACACGCGCGTAGGTGCATCTGTTCTTGTGTGGGAGCGCACACGCGTGCATGTGCGTGTGTGTGTGTGTGTGTGTGTGTGTGTGTGTGTGTGTGTGTGTGTGTGTGTGTGTGTGTGTGTGTGTGTGTGTGTGTGTGTGTGTGTGTGTGTGACAACTTAGTGCATTTCTTTTTTTCCTAGTTTTTCTTCTCTTTTTTGTTTGTTTTCATTTATAGGTATATTTCCTTTATGAAGACTGTCGAAAACAGGTTAGATAGATAATATTAATTAATTGTTTCTGGATAGATGGTTTGATGAAAAAAGCAAATTATTGCTTATTCAATGTACCATCTGGAAATAAAAATTTGACTTGATTTAATTTGACTCACACAAAGTTTCCAAGATTTGATTCCTTTCCCCCTTTTGGAGTATGGAGGATTACACACGAGTTCAACAGGAGAAAAAGCCTGACAACAACACAGGTCAGAGGATGCCGACATTGACAGCAATTGAATAGCAAGAATTGAGGTCAAAATGATAAACAGCCAGTATCAAAGACTCAAGATATTCTTATAAGTACATATGTTTCTTTAAAAGACTAAGTCTACACACTTTTGAAAGACAACAAATTTGAAGAAATGCCTGCAAATCTTATGAATTCTAAGAGAGAAAGAAAAACTTTTTCGAAATCTACATTTCATCAGCCTACAAACATTATAGCTAGACATGGGTTGAAGAAATGCTGAAGAATTAAAATCTTGTCGGAAATTAGTGAAGTAGAGAAATTCCATGAAAAAATGAAATTCATCCCCTAAAACAGATACATTGCATTTTAACATATTCTTCCTCCGTGGTATGTTATGGAAACGTTCAACCTCTATATGAAGCTTGTGACTACTACGGCATTTTATGAGAGTGTACACACACACACACACATACACACACTCACACACACACGTACACACTCACACTCACACGCACACACTCACACACAACACACACACACACACACACACACACACACACACACACACACACACAGATGCTTCATCAATTTACTTACTTCTGGGGAAACACAAAGAGAAAAAATCACAGACCTTGTGATTGGTCTGATTAGCCAGTGTAATTCCCCTGACCCGACATTAGGCTCTTTACTTGCTGCCACCGCTAAGCAGCTAGCTCCTCTCTGACTGACCAGTGGCCAGCCTACACGGCGAACTCTGGACAACTGGACATGGAGATCATCAGAAAGAGGAGGAGAAGGAGGAGGAGGAGGAGGAGGAGGAGGAGGAGGAGGAGGAGGAGGAGGAGGGAGAGAAGGAGGAGGAGGAGGAGGAGGAGGAGGAGGATGAGGAGGAGGATAACCACGAACGGAATCGGCAGGTAGTTAGTCACACACACACACAGACACACAGACACACAGACACACAGACACACAGACACAGACACACACACACACACACACACACACACCACACACACACACACACACACACACACACACACACACACACGTGCGTTTGATCGGAGCACGCGGTTGCATACACATGCAATCACACATACAGACACACAGACACAAACACTTCTACACACAGAGACAGACACACACATACACACACACGATTATAGATATATAAATAAAAAAGGTAAAGGTGTTCCATAACCTAAGCGGTCGTAAGGGAGCGAGGCATCAGGGGGGCCAGCATGTTAAGGGTGGCGCCAATCTCCTCTCCATCGCTGCTTTACCTTCCATGACACTAAAGAGGGTGGGTACCCATTTACAGCTGGGTGAACTGGGAGGACTGTACTGAAGCCAAGGCGCACAAACGGTCACCCACCCAACTGGTAACCACGCTCGACGCTGCTGAACTTGACTTGGGGAAAGCGAGCGCTCTGACCACTTAGCTATCCCGTCCCCGGTATATAAATATGTATAGATAAATAAACACACCTACATCCACACTGATATAGAACATTCTCTCTCTCTCTCTCTCTCTCTCTCTCTCTCTCTCTCTCTCTCTCTCTCTCTCTCTCTCTCTCTCTCTCTCTCACCCACGTGAAATCACGTGAATCAGTCACGTGAAATCACACAAACACGCACACATACACACGCATACACACACACTCGCACACATGCACGAACACATACATACACAGTGTTGTGTGTGGATGTGTGTGTGTGTGTCTCTGTCTCTGTCTCTGTCTCTCTCCCTCTGTCTGCGTCTGTCCTGTCTGTCTGTCTGTCTGTCTGTCTGTCTGTCTGTCTCTCTCTGTCTCTCTCTCTCTCTACTCTCTCTCTCTCTCTCTCTCTCTCTCTCTCTCTCTCTCTCTCTCTCTCTCTCTCTCTCTCTCTCTCTCTCTCTCTCTTCTCTCTCTCTCTCTCTCACACCTTCCCTCAGACCAAGATGCTTCTATGACATCTGAACACTTTCCTAGTAACTGCCCTCCTTTCAGCAGACATATTCATCCATATGCTTTGGACTTGCTCTCCATGGCCTCTCAAATAATGGCAAATCAAGTCAGAGCCCCCCTATCCCATGCACATGTAGAAAGTGGATAATTTGTATTGCAAATGTTTACTTTTTTTCTTCTTTTTTTTCTATAATTTTTTACCTCAATTTTGATGTGTGGTTGTGTTTGAATGTTGTAGTTCCAGATGCTCCAATGGCTGTGTAATTGACCAGAAGAGTTATTTGTTCTGAATTTGATAACGGAAACAAGGCTTTGGCAATTTTGAGATCTCCTTTTGCATTTTGATCCTTTTTACTTATAGAGATTTTTGGGGCAATTTTTTGGCATTGTGTTCTTTGGTTAGCTAATATTTCATTGAGAGTGGGTTCATATTTCCCCGTGTGTATATTTTTGTGCTTTGTGATTTCTCATATATAGTTTACCTAATCTTGTTTCAGTTTTCCTATTACTGCATTTGTTTTTCATTATAGGACTGTAGCTTGATCTCATTAGGACTAATTGTATGAATTAGTGATCATATGTGCATGATATAAGCAATTTATACTGATTATGGATCATCAAAACAATATATGGTTAACTAAAGATGGTCTTCGAATTGGTCATCTCAACATCAATCATGCAATACACAAAATGACTGAAATATCTTCTATATTATCTAATTCAGGCAAAAATTTCCATGTGTTTGGTTTTACAGAAATCCATTTATCCTCTCATATTTCAGACAATGACATCTCAATACCAGGCTACAATACAATCCGAAGAGACTCCCATATTCACAAAGAAACTGGTATAGCTGTTTATGTTCATCAATCAATTCAGTTCAAAAGAGTTACAAATTTAGAGCAGCTTTATGTAGAAACAATTTGGATTGAAATCAAACTAAGAAATTCCAGACCAATTCTTTTATGTTTTCTTTATAGAAATCCCAAAGAAAAAGCAGAATGGATTGATCACTATGTTTCAATGTTGGATAGTATAGATAAAGATTATGATGATATTATTATATTAGGTGATTTCAATATTGATTTATTAAAACCAAATAACCATTGGATACAGACATTCGAATCTTTCAACTTAAAACAATTGATAACTATGCCAACTCGTGTCACAGATATTTCCAAAACTTTGATTGACCATATATATGTTGTAAATAAAGAAACTATTGTAGAGGTAAATGTTCCACTTTCTGGCTGCAGTGATCACTTCCCTATATGCATTACATGGTCCAAGAAAGGAGTAAAAATTCCAAAAGTTAGCCACAAAACTATAACTTACAGAAATTTCTCACACTTTAACAGTAACGTCTTTCTACAGGATCTTCTTCATTCACATCTAAGCAATGTTTATCAAATTACTGATCCCAATTTAGCCATTGAATATTGGTATTCTATTTTTTATAATATTTACAATAAACATGCTCCATTACAAACAAAAAGAGTTAAATACAAAACAAAACCACCTTGGCTTACTGACAAAATACAGAAACATATATATCATAGGGATTATCTATTAAAGAAAGGTTTCCGAGATGATTATAAGAAACAAAGAAATTATGTAACTTCACTTTTACGGGCTGAGAAAAAAAAGTATTTTGAAGAGCTTCTTAAAAACAACAGGGACAATAGATGTATTTGGAAAACTATTAACCAGCTCACCAAAAAAAGTTTTAATAAAAACTCAAACATTCACTGTGATATATCTGCTGATAAATTAAATCTTCATTTCACATCTGTTGTTGACCAACTAATCTTTAAGGACAAATCAAAAGAAAATGACTTGAAAAAATTGAAAGCTTTCTGCGACAGTAAGAATATTCAATCTAAAATTGAAATAAAACCTATTACAGTCAATGAAGTATTCACTGCTTTAAATCATCTGAAACAATCCTCAACACGTGGGCTCGATGGACTAGATGGGAAAATTCTTAAACTATCCGCATCAATTATAGCAGAAACACTTACATATGTCTACAATCTTTGCATAAGCAAAAACACCTTCCCTAAACTCTTAAAACAGGCAAAAATTATTCCTTTACACAAATCTGGCAATACCTCAGAACCATCAAACTACAGACCAATAGCAATATTATCCACTCTTTCAAAACCATTAGAACAGCACATTTACAAATGTTTACTTGCCCACTTAAACAAACATAATCTATTACACCCAAATCAATCTGGTTTCAGAGCAAACCATTCATGCCACACCACTCTTGTTAAACTGACAGATAAATTGCTGCTTAATATGAATAAAAAAGAATTCACAGGTATACTCTTTATTGATTTTGCAAAGGCTTTCGATGTTATTGACCACAGGCTACTACTACGGAAGCTTGCAGTCTACAAACTATCTCCTAGTATCCTCGAACTGATTTCATCTTTCCTATCTGAGAGACAGCAAAAAGTATATCTAAACAACACTTCTTCAAGTTTTCTTTTAAATAACTTTGGTGTACCGCAAGGATCAGTGCTTGGTCCCTTGTTGTTTCTTTTATATATAAATGACCTGCCATTAACTATTAAAGTACAAAATGAACTATTTGCAGATGATACAACTCTTTATACTAGCCACAAAAACCCTCTCCAAGTATGCCAAAGTTTACAAGAGAACATAAATATTATTGTCGAATGGACACAAATTAACCATTTGGCCCTTCATCCAGGTAAAACGAAATTCATGCTCTTATCAACAAGACAAAAACGTCAAAATCTTAACATAAACCTACCTCCTATTTATATCAACAATGTCAGAATTGAAGAAGTTTCTAATCACAAAATTTTGGGAGTAACGATTGATAATAATTTGTCTTGGTCTGTACATATACGTAACTTAACAAAGAAAATTGCCTCCAAAACATATCAGTTAAATAAGATTAAACACTGTCTTAATCTGAATGCAAGAAAAATATTTTTTCATTCATTTATTCAGTCTAGTGTGGATTATGCATCTACACTATGGGACCTAGCCAGTAATAACCTATTCAAACCATTAATCAGTATTCATAAATGAGCTGTCAAAATAGTAATAGATAAGTCATCTTCACTGACATTTTCAGATTACAAAAATGTAAATATTCTGCCTCTCAAAACAAGATTGTTGTTAAATAAAGGTGTACTAATGCATAAAATCCTTCATGGTAATGCCCCATCTTCCTTAAGCAGCATGTTCAGTATAAACGACTCTCGACATTCACATAAAATCAACCTCCCTTTACCAACCATTACTCTGTTTAAATCAAGTCTAATATATTCTGGGAGCTGGTTTTGGAATAGACTCCCAACCTTTCTAAAATATGAATCAAAGTTTTCAAGATTTAAGTTTTTGTTGTATGATTTTCTGATGACTCATGAAAATGTCACTATGCTTTCACCACAAATGTTTTGATACCACTAGAAATCTCAATTACATGAATTTTTTCCTCGGATAGTACAGTTAGTTTCTGTTGTTATGCATTTCTGTTATTTTATTATTATTATTATTATTATTATTATTATTATTATTATTATTATTATTATTATTATTATTATTATTATATTATTATTATTATTATTATTATTATTATTATTATTATTATTATTATTATTATTAATTTTTTGTTTGTTTGGGTTTTTTTTGGTGTGTTTTTCATTGTTCATATATACATTTAATCTGTCTCTGTCTCTATGTCTCTGTCTGTCTGTCTGTCTGTCTGTCTG
>CM060336.1:46269570-46272070 GCA_030674155.1 Stramonita haemastoma
CCCTGCCTGCCTACCTGCCTGCCTGCCCTCTGCACAGGCCAATCAATACACAGGGAGTTAGTTACTAGGGCCCGACCATAACGAGACACTGATCAGGACAGAAATGAAGCAGGGAGGTGGTGGGATTTCAGTACAAACAGAGTCACACGAACAGACAGATAGGTATGTGAACAGACAGATAGGTATGCGAACAGACAGAATGAGGTATGCGAACAGACAGATAGGTATGCAGGGGGAAAAGGCAGACATCGTTGTCTGGGATTTAGTTGCTTGATCTAAATGTATCTTAAGTTTGAATTTTTCCCCGTTTGCATTCCTTTTTACCTTTTAAAAAAAAACAACTTACATATCTAGAGATTTCATTATGACTTAAGTTACCTAGAGATTTAGTTGCGCGATCTCATTATGACTTAAGTTTTGGTTTTCTTAAGTTTCGGATTTTCCCCTGCTGACTTACCTGGAGCAGGTTCAGGTCAACATTCAGAAGTCAGAGATGTGTCTGAGGTCAGTCAGGAAGATGTGGACTGGTGTCATGTGCGGGAAAACTTTGTGAGTCTGGGGATTTAGTGCAGATTGTGGATAGATAAAACTGGTGATAAGCTCATGTCAGACCTTCAGGCTCTAAAGATCCAGCAGACCTTTACAGGGACGTTGAGGCGGTCACCATCCCTGTTCGTGACTCAGGCTATTGAGTGAATATGTCGGATCACACATCCCTGTTCGTGACATGTGTAGTGACATATTGAGATGGTCACCACCCGCCCGTTGTTATCTGTGTACTCAGGATATTGAGATGGTCACTATCCCTGTTCGTGACTCAGGATATTGAGATGGTCACTATCCCTGTTCGTGACTCCGGATATTGAATGGTCACCATCCCGTCCTCAGTTAAATTCGACCGTTATGGTACACCTTGTGATAGTATTGAGATGGTCACCATCCCATATTCGTGACTCAGGTGTGTTGAGATGTTCACCATCCCTGAGTTGTGACACCACAGCAACAGCATAGCTGCAGGTAAAAGGTAAAGGTAAAGGTGTCCCATAACCTAGGCGGTGTAGGGGAGCGAGGCTTCTCCAGGGCCCAGCATGTTGAGGACAGTGCCCATCTCCTCTCCCTCGCTGCTTTACCTTCCCTGACCCTAAAGAGGGCAGGCACCCATTTACAGCTGGGTGAACTGGGGGGACTGTACTAAAGCCAAGGCGCGCAAACGGTCACCCATCCAACTGGTAACCACTCTTGACGCTGCTAAACCTGACTGGGGGAAAGCGAGCGCTCTGACCACTGAGCTGTCGCGAACCCACATAGCTGAAGAGCTAGGCTTTATCATCGGCTTCAGCAGAAGGCTTTGAATGAGCGCTTATTAGCGGGCAACCCAAAGCGAGGCTCCCCTAGGCGTCGCTTTAGTTGTTGGAGTGAGACATGCGTTGTCTGCTACATTGAAAAATAGAGTGAAAGGGCCTGGTGCGAGTGAGAAAATCGTTCGTCAATTGTCATCTACGGCCAAAATGCCGAGATACTGCGCTGTTTTCGGGTGCAATAACGAATGTGGGTTTCATTTACCCACTAAAATTTCAACCAAAACCTCGACAAATGTTTTCCACTCCGTCTCTTCTGTGGTGTGTGTGTGTGTGTGTGTGTGCGTGTTGTGTGTTGGGGGGTCGTAAATTGTTGTCCTCATTTCAACTTGTATTCACAACAATGAAGTGGTGGACAGTGTGTGTGTGTGTTGTGCATGCGTGCGCGTGTGTGCGTGCGTGCGTGCGTGCGCGCGGCGCGCGCGCGCGCGTGTGTGTGTGCGTGCACGCGCGTGTGTATGCGTGCGTGCATGCGTGTGTGTGTGTGTGTGTGTGTGTGTGTGTGTGTGTGTGTGTGTGTCACTGTGTGTGTGTGTGTGTGTGTCAGAGAGAGCTGAGAGTAGTGTAGTGATGGTGATGAAGAGAGAGAGAGAGAGTGTGGAGCGTGTGTGTGTGTGTGTGTGTGTGTGTGTGTGTGTGTGTGTGTGTGTGTGTGTGTGTGTGTGTGTGTGTGTGTGTGTGTGTGAGTGTGTGTGTGTGTGTGTGTTGTCCGTCTTCATTTCAACGTATATTATATATTCACCACAAATTCACCACACCCGCGTGTCTGTATGTGTGTGCTCCACGCACGCGCACGCACGTATGTGTGTGTGCGTGCGCGCGTGCGCGCCTGCTGCGTGTGTGTGTGTGTGTGTGTGTTGTGTGTGTGATGTCAAAGTGAAGTGTAGTGTGTTTATTTATTTTATTTATTTATTCATTTATTTATTTATTTTTATCTATTTATTTATTCTTTCATATTGAGGACAATGGAATAAGCAGTCATATGTTTTTTTGCATCCTGTCCCCGTGTTTATGCAGATTTTTTTAAATGTCATCTGTTCCCACCGAAACACGATGGCCTATCTTACGAAAAGCGGAACAGGATTTAATATGTGTGCAAGATGTTCTGCGTGCGTTCGCACATGGGGCCTCGGTTTTTAGTC
>CM060336.1:46277070-46279570 GCA_030674155.1 Stramonita haemastoma
ATAATAATAATAATAATAATAATAATAATAATAATAATAATAATAATAATAATAATAATAATAATGATAATAATAATAATAATACATGGAATTTATATAGCGCTATATCCTGTCAAAACAAATCAAAGCCCTTTGCTGTCCCTGTCCCTATCCCTGCCCTCAACAGCCCAGATCCCCATCACCCTGCCAAAGTGTATGACCTTTGTGTGTGTGTGTGTGTGTGTGTGTGTGTGTGTGTGTGTGTGTGTGTGTGTGTGTGTGTGTGTGTGTGTGTGTGTGTGTTTAAAGCTTTTTATTCTTTTATCTCGAGGGTTATAAAATAAGCATTCAGCTTCTCTAGGGGCCCACAAATTGAGAGCAGCGCCCATCTCCTCGTCCTAGCTGCTTTACCTTCCCTGTCCCTAAAGAGGGCGGGTACCCGTTTACAGCTGGGTGAACATGGGGACTGTACTGAAGCAAAGGCACGCAAACGGTCACCCTTCCAATTGATAACCACGTTCGATGCTGCTTAACCTTGGCTGAGGGGAAGCAAGTGCTCTGACCCCTGAGTTCTCCCGTTCCGTTTTGTCACAGAAGATATCAAATGTAGGATGTGAAACACAATGCCCCATCTGAAGAGATTTGTAAGAGAAGATATCAAACAATCATCACATGTAAAACACAATGCCTCTTCTGCTGAAGCCTGAATTGAAGAGATTTGTAAGAGAAGATGAACAGTCCAGCCCGCTTTCCTGTGCATCATTTCCATTGAGAACATTGGCCAGGATAACAGATGTATCCAATTTTCCTGTCCATCCTGATTTGTTTTGTTATATTCCTAGTTCAACGCTCTTTCGTTTCATATTTCGTTTCATATTTTAAACATGCCTACCCACGCTCTCTCTCTCTCTCTCTCTCTCTCTCTCTCTCTCTCTCTCTCCTCTCTCTCTCTCTCTCTCTCTCTCTCTCTCTCTCTCTCTCTCTCTCTCTCTCCTCTCCTCTCTCTCCTCTCTCTCCTCTTCTCTCTCTCTCTTCTTCTCTCTTCTCTCTCTCTCTCTTCTCCTCATCTCTCTCTCTCGTCTCTGTCTCCTCTGTCTTCTCTGTCTTCTTCTGTCTCTTCTCTCTGTCTCTCTCTCTCTCTCTCTGTCTCTCTCTTCTCTCTCTGTCTCTCTCTCTCTCTCTCTCTCTCTCTCTCTCTCTCTCTCTCCTCCTCTCTCTCTCTCTCTCTCTTCTCCTCTCTCTCTCTCTCTCTCTCTCTCTCTTCTTCTTCTTCTTCTTTCATCGTCTGTAATGTAAGATTTGTGTTTTTATACTCATGTGGTTCAGCACTGGTTTTATTGCATGCACATCACTGTTGGCACACCATGTCTGTTCAGATGGAAGGTTTGCGTGTGTGCTCTTTTATCATTAAAGATGATTACTTTAAGCATTTTTACAATTTCGTTTTGCTGATTTTATTTCACTCTCCTTTTTGCCGTCTTTTTTTCTCTTTTTAATGTGATGACGATAACAGGAGAAAGGACCGAGGTTTTCTGGTAAACTGGAGTTTTCTTTGCTTCAGAGCAGTTCCTGAGTTAGGGCAATATTTCACGAGTTGTGGTTCTTGCCGGCTGTGAGGGCCTTGTGTGTGACAAGCTGAAGTAGTTTAGGTGCTGACTTTTTGGCATTTTATGGACTGAGATGAAGAGCCTGATATGAACCCAGCAGTCATGGGAATGATAAACAACAGGAACACTGACAGCGCGCTTTGTTCTGTTGGCCAGTTGGGTGTGTCCGAAAGCAGGGGTAGTTATTGAGGTTTGCAGGAGTATTGTATTTTATATTACTTTCTGTCACGGCAGATCTCTCGACATGAAATTTGGAATGGTCTCCCTAGGCCTGGCTTGTATTATAATGTTGTTATACTTTAAGATACTATGATGAGATTGTCTTCAGTAACAACACATATAAAGTTGTTCTGCTTTCAGATACTGTGTTGAGATTGCCTTCTGAAGAGACACATTATAATGTTGTTATGTTTTAAGAAACTATGTTGAAGTTGAATGTTGTTATCCTTTAAGAAACTGTGTTGAGACTGTTTTATAAAATTACACATTATAATGTTGTTATGTTTGAAAGAGAGTGTATCGCCACAAAAGCAGTGCCGCCCATAAATATTTGCTGTTCATTTTTCTCTTTGTAAGATGATTGTCTTTGTTGCCTTTGAGAGGGGCTTTGTTCCTACAGACTCTTGCCAGGGACAGCTCTCTCGTTGCTGTGGGTTCTTTAATGTGTGTGAAATGCCCTTTGCACTGGGGAACTCGGTTTCTCCTATCCCCCGAGAGATTAGGTCTAGATTACCACCAAAGGTGAAAAATATCGAGGAAAACGTTTTGGTCCAAAAAGAAATAGAACCGGCACTCCAGGCTTTCAGACAGGTGTGTTACCTCTAGTCCATTGATATACCTGGTGAGGGGGGGGGGGGGGGGGGGGGGGAGAGTCAGGATTAGGCATTCCTCACTTTCCAGACAGGTGTGTTACC
>CM060336.1:46294570-46307070 GCA_030674155.1 Stramonita haemastoma
TAGTATGTAGTGACCAGCCCTAGGTAATTATCAGTGACCAGCCCTAGGTAGTATGTAGTGACCAGCCCTAGTAGTATAGTCAGTAGTAGTATGTGACCAGCCCTAGGTAGTATGTAGTGACCAGCCCTGAGTAGGTATGTATAGTGTACCAGCCCTAGGTAGTATGTAGTGACCAGCCCTAACGGCTGGAAAGCCGTCTGATCTTGAACATTAGTGAGGATTTTCTCCTGGAGAGAATGAAGCTGATGACATGCACAACACGTGATTTCTCTCCCTGTCTGATGTGACTCCGTGACCTGACGTCACATCAGGAGCTGGGAAAGGAGGAAAAGACAGGAGGGGGGGGGGGGGTGACTAAAGGAGCCTTCCCTGTGGAAAGTTCAGGACATGTGATAATGCATGAGGTCTGGAAAAACTTCGATGAAGGAATGGTGGAAATTGCGACATATTTCAAACAGCTTATGGGTAGGAAGAGAGAGAGTTGGGGGGAGGGGGGGAACAGACAGACTAAGAAAGAGAAAGAGAGAGAGACAAAGACAGAAACATAGATAGATAGACACACGAACATACATACATACATACATACATACATACATACATACATACATACATACATACATACATACAGACAGACAGACAGACAGACAGACAGACAGACAGACAGACAGACAGACAGACAGACAGACAGACAGACAGACAGACAGACAGATAGACAGACAGACAGACAGACACCACACACACACACACACACACACACACACACACACACACACACACACACACACACACACACACACACACACACACACACACACACACACACACACACACACACACACACACATTGACAAAGACACAGACACAGAGACCCAAGAAACCAGACCAAAGCAAGGGAGAGAACTGAAACCCTCAACTTACAGCTAATCCGGTAAAACCTGTCGACAACAACCGTGACCATGTCTCAAGAGAGTTGGGCCACCCACGATTTGCATAATAAATTTATGCATGAGGACTAGGGTATGAAATTGAGCAGACAACTGCCACTCTGCCTCCGCCCTTCACGGGAAGGTTGGACATGGATGGAGAAATGACAGGAACAGATAGGGGCCATAGAAAACTGCTGGAGTGCAGGGGCTTCTGGTGGCACCATGCAAATTCCCTGCATTTCAGGGGAGAAACCTGTAGGAGAATAGCCGTGTCTGTGATGCCCAGCCTGTTAATGGGATGATGACCTACGTCTGTTGTTGTGTGCAGAATTCTGAACTGCCCCAAAATGCGTATCATTGGAAATGATTGTAGTTTGGAAAATGTTGTTATGGGGATTTCTTCTTTTGTTGTTGATTCCTTCTTCTTCTTCTCCTTGCCTGTCTTGTTCTTCTTGTTCTTCTTGTTCTTCTTGTTCATCTTGTTCTTCTCGTTCTTCTTGTTCTTCTTGTTCTTTCTTCTTGTTCTTCTTGTTCTTCTTGTTCTTCTTGTTCATCTTGTTCTTCTTGTTCTTCTTGTTCTTTTTCTTGTTCCTTTTGTTTTCTTATTCTTCTTTTTGTTCTGCATGTTTTTCTTGTTCTTGTTCTTCTTATTCTTCGTGTTCTTGTTTTTGTTGTTCTCCTTCTTCCCGTTCTTCTTTTTCTATCATCAGTATTGTCGTTGTCATCGTCGTCGTCGGCGCCGCCGCCGTCGTTTTCATCATCATCGTCGTCGTCGTCGTCGTCGTCCTCCTCCTCCTCCTCCTTTTTCTCATTTTTGTCATTACTATATCATTATTACTGTTATGATGATAATAATGGCAATAGCAACGTTACTACTACTACTACTACTACTACTACTACTACTACTACTACTACTACTACTACTACTACTACTACTACTACTACTACTACTACTACTACGCTGCTGCTGCTGCTGCTGCTGCTGCTGGCTGCTGCTGCTGCTGCTGCTGCTGCTGTGCTGCTGCTGCTGACTACTACTACTACTACTGCTGCTGCTGCTGCTGCTGCTGCTGCTGCTGCTGCTGCTGTACTACTACTACTACTACTACTACTACTACTACTACTACCACTACCACTACCACTACCACTACTACTACTACTACTACTACTACTACTACTAGAAATAATAGTAATAATGATAATGACAATAAATAGTAGTAGTAGTAGTAGTAGTAGTAGTAGTAGTAGTAGTAGTAGTAGCAGTAGCAGTAGTAGTAGTAGTAGTAGTAGTAGTAGTAGTAGTAGTAGTGTAGTAGTAGTTAGTAGTAATAATGATAATGATAATAACGATAATAATGATAAAGATGATGATGATGTTTATGATAATGATGATGTTGATTATGGTAATTTTGATGCTAGTTGTCATGAATAACAGAGCACTACTGTTGTTCTTTCTGTCGTTACCATTCCCCATGTTGTACTAGTTGCAGAAGTTTCCTTTTTCTAATAGTTTCCACATGTGTATCACTATCATACCCAATAAAAGCATTTCCCTTATGTGTATCATATCATACATAAGATTCTTATGGTCACTATATACCTAATAACAGCATTTTCCCTTATGTGTATCACTATCTATAACCTATATAATCCACATCTTTCTCCTAGTTTAATGTTTTCATTCAGGAATATCACTTGCTGTGTGGTTGCTGAGGAGCGAGGCATCAGAGACCTCAGCTTCTCCAGGGGCCAGCACATTGAGGGCGGTGCCCATCTTCTCTCCCTCACTGCTTTACCTTTCCTGTCCCCAAGAGGGGAGGTAACCATTTACAGCTGAGTGAACTGGGGGACTGTACTGAAGCCAAGGTGTGAACACAGCCACACATCCACTTCTTAGCCACTCTCAATTCTGTTTATCCTTAGCTTGGGGAAAGTGAGTGTTCTGGCAACTGAGCTATCCCGTCCCCATCTTGGTATTACACAGCGCAATTGAGAGCATTTTAAACAGAAGTGAAGCAAAGGAGTCAATTCTAAAATGTGGTGAAAACCACGGCTGAGCAGTGCACACACATTCATGAAGCTATCCACTGTGTGAGGGGATTTCTGTTTTGAGGAATGAGAAGTGGACAAAAACCCAGGTCAGGTTAGCAATGTAACAAATGTAGGGAGTAAAGCTAAAAACAATAAACAAAATACCATGGAACCTCATTTTTACACTGAATAAGAAAACAACGCCGACAGCCTTAAAATATACCACGGTGTCTCTCTTTATCTCTAGTTTTCTCTGTCTGTCTATCTGTCTCTGTGTCTTTGGCGGGCTGTCTCTCTCTTTCTTTATGTCTCTGTATCTTTTTCTCTCTCCATTTCATCTTTTCTGCCTGTCCGTCTGTTTGTCTCTGGCCTCTCTATCTCTGTCTCTCTGTCTCTTGTCTCTGTCTTCTGTCTCTGTTCTCTCTTCTCTCTCTCTCTCTCTCTCTCCCCTCTTCTCCTCTCTCTCTCTCTCTCTCTCCTCTCTCTCTCTCTCTCTCCTACTCTCTCTCTCTCTCTCTCTTTTCCCGTACGAGGCGGAATACTTAGTGCCTGGTCTTCTGCTGTTTCTTAATCTACAGGAAGCTGCCCCCTGAAAACCCCCATCTGAAGCTGAGTGAAGCAGGACCTGGAGGTGTGTGGAGCACAGCAGCTGTCTTGCCTGCAGTGTGGGGCCAAGGTGGGGAAGGAAGACCCGTCAGTCTCCACCTGCATGCAGTCTGGTAAATGTTGTCATCTGCTCTCTCTGGCCCAGATGGCTTATTTTCATTTTATTTATTTATACAACTTCATGTCACAGCAGATTCCTCTGCGTCAAATTCGGGCTGCTCTCCCGGGGAGAGCTCGTCGCCACAAGTGCAGCGCCTACCCATATTTGTTTTTGTTTCCTGTCTGCAGCTGTATTTGTTTCCATATCAAAATGGCTTTTTCTACAGAATTTTACCAGGAACAACCCCTTTGTTGCCGTGGGTTCTTTACGTGCGCTAAATAATGATGTGTAACACACGGGACCTCGGTTTATTCTCTCATCCGAAAGAAAACGCCCAGATCACCACTCATGGTCTAATGGATGGGGAAAAAGTTGGGGGCACAAACGGGATTCGAACCACCGCGCACTCCGACCCCAACTTTTCGTTTTTCTAGGCAGACGCGTTACCAACTAGAGCACCGATCCATCAAGATCCTCCAAAAGGGTGAACAGGTTTTAGTGCCTTGCAAAATGGTCTGCCTGCGTTCACACACAGGACCTTGGTTCATATTCTCATCCGAAGGACATTCACATAGACACACAGTCACAGACACAGACACAGACACAGACACAGACACAACACAGACACACAGACACACAACACACACACACACACACACACACACACACACACACAACACAAACACAACACACACACACACACACACAAACACACACCACAACGATAAAAAACCAAAGAAGCAAAAGCAGCCAGTTGTAACCGTGGTAACGCAGGACTGAGATGCTAGACCTTGTTCCCAACCCACTGTCACATCACCGTGTCTTCAGGGGATAGGGCTTCACCTCAAACTGCTTTCTCACCCTTGCTTCCATTTGCATAGGAGGACAAGCCACGAGTAGAGAAGAGTATGCCCGACAATTGTCTCTATACCCACTCTATGATGATTCTGTTATTGTAGAGGGTGGTGGGTGGTGATGGTGTGATGGTGGTGATGGTGGTGATGATTTATAGCAGTATGGGCTGAGGGGTGTGTGCCCTGGTGTCAGAAAGTGTAGTGTTGGCAGACAGGGAGGCTGAAGGCAGAGGGAATACTCAGTCCTGTTCTGCTCTGTCTGGGTGTGTCCACACCTGCCCCTCCTCCCCTATCACAGGAGGGACAGAGGGACAGGAACAGGGTTTGGTGAGCAGGTATAGGAATGGGGAGGAAAGACTGTGTTTTTGTTTAGAGCATCAGACTTGCGATTGTGAAAAAAGCAAAGATAGTTGAGAGACAGGGAGAGAGAGGAGAGGAGAGAGAGAGAGAGAGAGAGAGGAGAGAGAGAGAGAGAGAGAGAGAGAGAGAGAGAGAGAGAGAGAGAGAGAGAGAGAGAGAGAGAGAGAGAGAGAGAGAGAGAGAGAGAGAGAGAGAGAGAGAGAGAGAGAGAGAGAGAGAGAGAGAGAGAGAGAGAGAGAGAGGTGGGGGCACATACATTCACACACATACATACACAAAAAGACAGACAGATACGACAGACAGACAGACAGACAGACAGACAGTAGACAAAAAGACAGACAGACACACAGACAGACAACAGACAGACAGACAGACAACAGACACACACACACACACACACACACACACACACACACACACACACACACACACACACACACAGGTGAGAAATGAAGAGCTAGCAATAGTACCATCACGATGACAGACCAATACACTAAACCCAGCTTACAATACAGGGTCCATGTGTCTACAGGGGATATCGCTTGTCCTCCTAAAACTCTCTTCCCACCCTTGCTGGGATTTGCATATCAAGACAAGCCCTGACCATGAAATCATACACCCTACAGCGGCCTCTGAACAGGCACACTCCACTGTCCTGTCCATGTGTGGTGGGGGGGGGGGGGTGAGGGCGGTGGTGGTTATGGGGGGGGGGGGGTGACTGATGGAGGTGGGGGTGAAGGGGGTGTGGCTGTCTCTGGAAAATCTGGAGTCGCAGACGGGAAGACAGAACAGATGGAGGAATGATGCAGATTGTCCTTTTTCTTTCTTTTGCTTCTTTGTCTGGAGCCATCCTTAAGTTAAGCTGTGTCATGTCTACACCAGGTCTTAGGGAAACGTCAGAAGCTGAGAAAGGAAGGGAAGTTTCCTTTGTCGGCCCTGAATGACCCAGACGGCATCAGCGACACACGGTTAAAGGCTTAAAACAAGTCAGGGAAAAGGTCTGAAAAGAAGGGTAGTTTCCTCTGTTGGTTGTGAATGACTGAAGGCATCAGAACACGGGGTTAAAGCACTGAGCTCATAGTCTGAGAGCAACACTAAGGGGAGAGTGGGCATTTCCGCCTTGCACACAAATATACACATGCATTACATCCATGTCAGTCAAGACAGGACTCGTTGCAAAACTGTAAAAAGGATCTAAACAAACAGAAACAGACAGGCAAATTCAAACTTCCACACAATTAACCAGGATACCGCAAGGAGCCGACTTTTAGCAGCAGTACCAGCCTCACATGACAAAGGCGTCTTCTTTTCAACACAACCTGCTCATTCCTCGGCTGGATCTCCCAGCACTAGCAATGGCGGAAGTGTGCGCGTTATGCCGCCGGTCCATAAAGCAGTGTTGCCTCCCCAAAGTGGGAATGCGCCCAGCATGGAGGTAGCCGTATTCTGATTCCTAGGATGTGTGCCGGGTTTTTGCGTGTTTCCGTAACCTACGGAGCGCTGACAATAAATTACGGGATCTTTAACGTGCACATTTGATCTTCTGCATGAGCACGATGAGAATAGAATCACTGGAAGATATATTATGCTTTTGAAGTTGAGCTAGGAGTTCATATAATTGCCCATCCTTAATATCTTTAAAACCTCCATTACATTTTATGAAAACGAGACAAGCTGAAGGCAGGTTACTTCAAACATGACACTCGGACCTTGGTGAACAACTTTAACAACAACCATCATAACTTTAACAACAACAATAGAATATTAACACGGATTCAACATTTCAACAACAACAACAACAAATATCAGACCTGTCACAACAATAAAATATGAACATGGAATCAACATCTCAACAGCAACAACAACAACAACCACCATCACACCTGTCACAACAACAGAATAATGATTAACATGGAATCAACATTTCAACAACAAGTCCACCAGAAGAGAATAGGTGTGAGTGAGAACAGAAGGGAGGCAATCCACGCTGATGGCCAGACTGAGAGTGGGCAGTGATGTTGATAACACGTATCATGAGGAAATGAGGAAACTGGTCAGTGGACACTTTCAGCCCTAAAAGAGAGTTGAAGTTTGAAATTGTGATGCAGATTTTTCCCTTCAAGTTTGACACTTTTTTTTCAAAGCTTGAATTAGTTTACGATTATCAAAGATATACTGAATTGATCTTTGATTCTACATATCTACTCTCTTTTATTTTATATCTTTTACTTTTATATTCTATCTATATTATTTAATTATTCTCTCTCTCTCTCTCTCTCTATATATATATATATATATATAATTATAATATTATATATGCTTAGTATCATATGCTATTTTAGTATCACTCACTTCATGATAGTATATATATATTACTAAACTCTTGCGATCTTTTCTTAGCTAGTCGCTTTAGTTCACTATTCTTTTTACGTAATCACTATCACACATGAAGGTAAATAAACCTTTAGTAAAAACCTCGTTCAGGTATCGGTTGGACTATCATGACTGCAATTAGTATTTACTTACATTCATCAAAGTTGAGAATAACCGTATTAGAAAACCCTTAAGGTTGTAGTATAATTATATTCCACGTCATGAATATTGTATATTTACCGTCGTTAAAATGGTTACGTCAAAAGTGTTACAGAAAGACGCAGCGATGCTATGATTGTGTCTGATCTTTTCATTTGTTATTGATTGCCTGAATTTCTTGTTTTTTTTTAGTTTTTGTTGTTGTTGTTGCTGTTGTCGTTGTTTGTTTTGCCCAAAGTGTGTCGGAGTTGAATCATCTCCCTTGACTTTTGAACTGCAAATCTCTGATGCCTACAATAATGTCCAGTGTCTGTGTGTTTGTGTGTCTGTCTGTCTGCCTGTCTCCCCACCCATACCCCCCCCCCCCCTCTCTCTCTCTCTCTCTCTCTCTCTCTCTCTCTCTCTCTCTCTCTCTCTCTCTCTCTCTCTCTCTCTCTCTCTCTCTCTCTCGTCTCTCTCTCTCTCTCTCGTGGTCAGAACATTGCGCTGGAATTTGACGACCCGGGTTGAGTCCAGTCGAGGAGATTTTTCTCCTGAAGTTAACATCATTGCTGACTCCACTCTCCCCAAAAGTCCTTCGGATGGGAATTTAAACCGAGGCCCCGTGTGCGAACGCACGCAGAACATCTTGCGCACACGTTAAATCCTGTTCCGCCTTTCGTAAGAGTAGGCCATCGTGTGCCGGTGGGAACAGATGACATTAAATTTTACAAAATTGCATACACACAGGACTGGATGAAAAAAAGCACACGAGTGCTTATTCCATTATCCTCGATATAAAAGAATCAATCAAATCTCTCCGCCTCTCTTTCTCTCTCCGTCTCCCTCTTTCTCTCTCTCTCCCTCTCTCTCTTTTCTGTTTTTATGTGGTGTGTGTGTGTGTGTGTGTGTGTGTGTGTGTGTGTGTGTGTGTGTGTGTGTGTGTGTGTGTGTGTGTGTGTGTGTGTGTGTGTTGTGTGTGTGTGTGTGTTGAGGAAGGTGCAGGTGTAAATTAATAGGTAGGGTCTGGGTTTATCTTTTAGAGGGAACAGATTTTGGTTTGCTGAGTGCGAGCAATGACAAAAGCCAGGCTTTCTGCTGTGTCACACTGGCTCCCTTCTGCTGCCGGTAACAACACCACTGTTGTCTCTACCACCACCACCACCACCACCACCACCACCCACCACCACCACCACACCACCACCACACCACACCACCACCACCACCACCACCACCACCACCACCACCACCACACACACCACCACCACCAACCCACCACCACCACCACCACCACCACCACCACCACCACCACAACACCACCACCACCACCACCACCATCACCACCACACCACAACACCACCACCACACCACCACACCACCAACACACCACCACACCACCACCCCACCACCACTACTACTACGTATGCAGCTGCCACAAGTATTACTACTAACACCGCTACTGCTGACGCCACTACATCAGTGCTACCATTGATACTTCTGTTATGAAACAGGCATGACAAAGTGAACATGGATTAGCTCTCATCTTCGCAACAACCTCAGAGCTATAGAGGACCATCAGGACAGTGTGGAATGTGGGTTCTAGGAAGGAACTTTTCTCTCTCCTATATATATATATATCACCGCCTAGACGAACTATGTACTCCACGGGAGGTGAAACAGCGGAGGAAGTAGAGTCAGCTGTGCACAGTGGCTGGTGTTTCTGTTTGTCGCCATCCTCTCTGTCAGCCACAGCGCCTGTGTGCCTGTTCTGTGCTTACAACGTTTGGCCAACAGCAAACAAGATAGACACGGACAAAACATAGATAGGTAGATAGATAGGTAGATAGATATAGATTTGATTTGATTTGATTTATTCTTGTATATCGAGGATAATGGAATAAGCACTCTTGTGCTTTTTTACATTCAGTCCCCGTGTGTATGCATTTTGTAAATTTCATCTGTTCCCACCGGCATACGATGGCCTACTCTTACGAAAAGCGGAACAGGATTTAACGTGTGCACAAGATGATCTGCGTGCGTTCGCACACGGGGCCTCGGTTTACAGTTCATCGAAGACAGATGAGGTAGTAGGTAGATAGATAGAAGGAATAGTGTAGTAGATAGATAGATAGATAGATAGAAGATAGATAGATAGATAGATAGATAGATAGATAGATAGATAGATAGATCAGACAGACAGACAACAGACAGACAGACAGACAGACAGTAGATAGATGATAGATAGATAGATAGATAGATAGAATAGTAATGATAATAGATAGATAGATAGATAGATAGTTAGATAGATAGATAGATAGATAGATAGATAGATAGATAGATAGATAGATAGATAGATGGACAGACAGACAGACAGACAGACAGACAGACAGACAGACACATGCATACACATACACATACATTAACACACATGCACACACATACACACACACGCGCGCGCGCACGCACACACACATACACATACACACGTGCGCGCGCACTCTCGGGCGCACGCGCACACACATACATATGTGGAATGCATTGTGTGTTTTCTGAGAGCGGTTTAATTCGCTGATATCTGCATGTAAACGCCTACGTGTGTGCTCCATGTGTCTGTGTCGATGTTGCGCTGTTACCATCAATCACATCAAGAAGGGATGAACGTCTAAGTGCCAGAAGATGAAAAGAAGAAGAAAAACCAAGAAGCATAGATAAACGGAAAGATTGGAGGAGGAAATTGGAAAGAGAAAAGAAAGAAAGAAAGAAAGATTTGAGATTAAATGAAAGATTCATGGAGGAAATTATTATTTTTAACATGTTCAAAATTATGTTTAGGCAAAAACGACTGTAATTAGAACTAATATTCAACACGTTTTCACAGCGCAACATCTTTGTTGATTTTGTCTTCAGGCTTTCTCTCCCAGCACACTGTAAACGGGGGCGGGGAATAAAACTGGCCCCCAACATATTTTTAAAAAACGCTGGCATTCAATACACTAATGCATCTTAATGCCATTAATATAACATCCTCCACTAGTTGGAATTGTTTTAACTTCTGTGGCTTTAGTTGTTGGGATGAATGCAATGTATTGACGTGTTGCACTATGGAATGCCTAGCAATCATATCCCTCCTTTGTCAGACAACTCACAGAGGCAATCTCAAACAAGGGCATAATTATGTCTGTAACTGTGAGCAGGCTGACCTTCCAAGGTGGCGATGTACAGCATTTTTTCTCATTAACTCACTGACGTCATGAAAGTATTCCTTGTAAAGAAGTGCTCTTAGTATAGATGATGCTATTTTTTATTTGATATCAGCAGGAAACAGGTAAATCCTAAATTGTTTCAATCCTGTGTTGTTTCCGCCTTTATATTGAGATTTGTCTTGAATATTAGAAATATAAGACAGATTTCTCCCTTCCTTGAGCTCCACATTGTGAGACAAACAAGAAATATTGAGAATATCTGTGATGCAGAGTCTTTGCGAAAGAAGTTTGCTGTAAGAAATGACTGCGAAATAGCTGTGAAATAAAAGTGATTTTTTCGCTATGAACAGAGTTATAATCGCTGGAGCAATATTATTGACGGGAAGTGATTCCTTGTTGTTTGTTTAAGAGATCCTAGGCCCCATAGCAAAACAAAAGTTTCTTAGATTTCTTTTCGAGACACCTGGAAAAGCAGCATTTCTTCATGAAATGTTTTTTCAAACATATTTTTTTATACAAAGTATTATCAAGAAAAACTTGCAAAAGAAATCACAACACAACATCAAATATAACATCATTTACTGACAATGCGTTATCTGCAAGATGCGTTGAGAGAGAGAGAGAGAGAGAAAGAGAGAGACAGAGAGAGAGAGAGAGACAGACAGAACAGAGACAGAACAAAGCAGTAAACCGACACACAAATATAATTATGGGAAAAGCACAGGGAGACCTACACAAGCAGAAAGAGCCAGAAACGGGGCAGAGGAAACGAGCAATGATGGTTTTTTGTTTGGAACCCCGAATTCCATTAGCCTCCAATCCCCCCCCCAGAGTTGGCAAAGATAAACACAAGTAAAGCAGGAGCAAGCGAAGGGACTTAATTCTTCCTTGTGGAAAGTGTGACATTATAAGCGAGCACACTGACACAGATTTGCAAATGGAGGCGCGGAGTTAGAGGAGAGGGCAGAATGAAATTGCTGTCCTGCCTTTCTTGTTGTTCTGCGCGCTGCTTACCACTCTGCTGCTGCCATTTCCATCTGCACCCCCAGTCCTCTGTCTGTCTGTATGACTGCTGTTGCCTCTCTCTCTCGTCTCTGTCCCTCTCTTTATAGAGAGAGAGAGAGAGAGAGTGAGAGAGAGAGAGAGAGAGAGAGAGAGAGAGAGGAGAGAGAGAGAGAGAGGGAGAGAAGAGGGAGAGAGGATGAGAGAAAGAGAGAGAGTGGAACAATTATGGCGTTTAGCACAGTATGAGAATGAGGATGGTCACTAACATTTCTGTAATGCTATGCTTGGACTCATACTGCTATGGCTGCTACTAGCACCCACTACTGCTTCTACTACTACTGCTACTGCTGCTACTGCAGCTGCTATCTACTACTATTTCTGTTACTGCTACTGCTGTTACTATGCTATTCTGCTACTGCTGCTACTGCGGCTCTACATTTGCATTATGTTTATACGCTGTTACATAGAAAGTATCTGTTAAAATGTCCTACTACTGCAACAGCTAGTACAGTTGATCTGTAAATTGTGAGCATTATTTTATCACACAGAAAAGAAAGTAGTCTGATAAGAAATGCTGCCAATATTCAGCACACAGAGAAGACAGGTCTGATCAGAAATGTGCCAATATTTCAGCACACAGAGAAGACAACTCTGGTAAGAAATGCGCCAATATTTTAGCACACACAGAAGACAGGTCTGTAAGAAATGCGCCAATATTTCATCACACGAGAAGACAGGTCTGATAAGAAATGCGCCAATATTTCAGCACACACAGAAGACAGGTCTGATAAGAAATGCGCCAATATTTCATGACACAACAGGAAGATTCAGACGGTCTGATAAGAAATGCGCCAATATTTCAGCACACACAGAAGACAGGTCTGATAAGAAATGTGCAAATCTT
>CM060336.1:46312070-46314570 GCA_030674155.1 Stramonita haemastoma
GCAGGGGTCAGTTTTGTTCACTGTCTTCCCTGGCCTTCTGTGACGGGTCCCGGCCTGGGAATCGGCTTTGTTTTGCCCCCGTTAGAAATGCAGGGTTCGTCTGAGTGTAGGGGTGTCAATATTGTCATCAGAAAAATGAAAACGTACTTATCTCTAATGTTGGTTATGAATATGACCACAGTAATAAACCTGATAACACACATAATGATAAAGATAATAATAATGAAAATGATAATAAAAAGATGATGATGATGACGACGATGATGACGATAACGATATTTATTGTTGTAATAAGAGAAAAGAAAAATAGGCCAGCAGACAGAAAATCAGCAATAAACAAAGCTTTATATAAAGAGGAAAGCAGAACCAGAAACTAAATCAAGAATAAAGAAGCAACAACAAAAATACAGACAGGAAATGTTTAACATCAACACAAAATGACACTTAAAAGGAAAAACACACAGTACAGAAGTACATGTGATAGGATTGCTTTTCATCATTGTCAAAATCACTGAAAGAGAAATCAGACACAACACAGAAGTACAGTGTGATAGGATTGCTTTTCATCATTGTCAAAATCATGAAAGAGAAATCAGACACAACACAGAAGTACAGTGTGATAGGATTGCTCTTCATCATTGTCAAAGTGACTGAGAGAGAAAAATACACAGCACAGAGGCACAGTGTGATAGGATTGCTCTTCATCATTGTACATCCCCCTTCCCAGCACTTGCTTTGCCTTTGAGCTGTGTGGACAGTTGACATGTTCCATCATTTGGTCAATGCTTTGAAATATGTTGATAGTTGACATGTTCCATCATTTGGTCAGGGCTTTAAAATGTGTTGATAGTTGACATGTTCCATCATTTGGTCAGTGCTTTGAAATGTGTTGATAGTTGAATGTTCCATCATTTGGTCAGGCTTTGAAATGTGTTGATAGTTGACATGTGACATCAGTTGGTCAGTGCTTTGAAATGTGTTGATAGTTGACATGTGACATCAGTTGGTCAGTGCTTTGAAATGTGTTGATAGTTGACATGTGACATCAGTTGGTCAGTGCTTTGAAATGTGTTGATAGTTGACATGTGACATCAGTTGGTCAGTGCTTTGAAATGTGTTGATAGTTGACATGTTCCATCATTTAGTCAGGGCTTTGAACTATGTTAACAGTTAACATGGGCCATCAGTTGGTCAATGCTGTAGATGTCCACTTTGGTCACTGTCTTCTCTCTCACTGTCTGACAAGGCCAAAGCGACATCAAAGTGACCTTTCCACTTTTCTATAATTATCACCCCTGGGGATGGCGGGGCCTGTCAGTCTGAACAGCATCCCCGCCTTCTGAACAGTCCCCGTTAGAAATCCCTCTTTTGTTTCCCTCTTTTTCTTCCTGACCTCTTCCTTTTCCACCTGTCACCTTCTTGTCTATGTTCTGCCATCTTGATCCTGTCTCCTGCCTTTTGTTCCAGAAAGACTTAAACGATAGCCATTCTCTCCCACGCGGAAACTGGATGAGCTGGCCTGACTTGCCAGGCGCTTGCCCATAACCAGCGCATTGCCAGCCACTCTTACGGCAGACAACAGGAGTGGCTGTCTGAGCGTTTGAGGATAAAGATTACCGTCAATCAGCTGTTGCCTTTGTTGCTTTCAAATTTCATACTCTTAGAGGTGTTGAGAGTGCAGATGTTGAAACAAAAAAGCGATTAATAAGCTAATAAGCTAAAAAAAACAAACCAACAACATATTTCTGTAACAACGTATTACCTAAATGTAGGATGTAGATAGCGTGGATGCCAGTAATAATCATTAAACACTATCATAACAACAAAGGTAAAAAAAAGAAATTTAGACAGAGGGAAGGGAGACTAATAATGATAAAAAAACAAAGAAAAAAGACAGATAAAAAGACAGGAAGGAAAACATACAGGAAAAAGAAAGAAAGATGTGGTGTGATGTTGTTCATCTGCAGCCAATTACTCTATACCAACTTATGCTTCTTGTACCTCTGCCTCCTTCCTTGCTTTCATGTTGTGCTGATCCGATTGAAAGTATGTTTAATACAAGAAAAGGAAGCCAAAAAACAACAACAGAAGAAAACAAACATACCAATAAAACATAATCACAGAGACAGAAGTAATAACAAAATGCAAGTAGACTTGAAACATTCAACAAAACTCACACAGGAGAACAACAAATCATATAGATTCAATCTAATAATTTCGATTGCCTTTCACCGTTCACAAGTCTCACCCCCCCCCCCCCTATGAACACCCCCATCCCACCTCATCCGAGCATTGCCTGTATTTTTAACCGAGTGGAAAGCTCTGCCCTTCCCTTACAGGGCCTCAGGTGATGGGGGGCTTTGTCACTGTCCGTTCCCCCCCCCCCCCTCCTCCACTCTGACAAGATGAAAGCTGGCCGAAAGTCGTCCTTCACCTCCCCATCAGCTGTTGGCTTTGTGGCTTCCAGACATGAGCAGTCAGGTATTGGCGAGTGTGGGAA
>CM060336.1:46319570-46324570 GCA_030674155.1 Stramonita haemastoma
GAGTGTGGCTTCCTTTATGGTGGAAAAAAAAGGTCAAATATGCAAAATCGTACCAGCATACCTTTCATGCGTGCACATACGCGCCAGCGTGCACACAGCTGTAAACAACACACACACACACACACACACACACACACACACACACACACACACACACACACACACACACACAACACAACATACACAGAGATAAATCTTTAGACATCTATCCGTGTGTATGTGTGTCTAAAGATCAGAAACATGTAGGTCTTTCGGCGGCTTCGACAAAAGACTATGGTGCTTAATGTATTATAATTATCATCTCGACTGCCTGATGGTTGCTTTTTATATTCTGTGTTCATATGGGTCTTAAGGCCTGCAAAGACTGAATAAAATTGATTGATTGATTGATTGACACAGATATATTGATAGATAGATAGAGAGATAATAGATAGATGGATAGATGGATGGATCCATCCATCCATCCATCCATCCATCCATCCATCCATCATCCATACACACATCCATCCATCCATCCATCCATCCATCCATCCATCCATCCATCATCCATCCATCCATCCATCCATCCATACATACATACATACATACATACATACATACGTGCAACGTTGACAATTGTGTGCGGGTGGAAACGCAGGACAAAATTTACAAAATTAATCTGCATCCACACGGGGACAGGATGTAAAAGGCACATGAGTACTTATTCCATTATCCTTGACATAAAAGAATGAATAAATAAAAGAATAAAATAAATAAATAAATAAATAAATAAATAAATAAATAAATAAATAATAAATAAATAAATAAATAGATAAGTAAATAAAATTAATAGAACACACACACAAATGCGCGCGCACACACACTCATACACACACAAAGACAAACACACAAAGACACACACACACACACACACACAAAGACACACACCACACACAACACACGCACACACACACACACACACACACACACACACACACACACACACACACACACACACACACACGAGCGTGCACACATAAAGACAAAGGACTTAACAATTCCAGAGAAAGATACAAGAAAATCCAAAACAAACAATTGATCCCCCGTAACTTTAATTCAGATCGTCTCTCTCTCTCTCTCTCTCTCTCTCTCTCTCTCTCTCTCTCTCTCTCTCTCTCTCTCTCTCTCTCTCTCCTCTCTCTCTCTCTCTCTCTCTCTCTCTCCCTCCCCCTCTCTCTCTGGCAATTTCTTTGGATATCCTAAGGGATATGGGAAGTTAAAGACAAATGGTGAAAAAAGACGAAGCGAAAGAAAAAGTCAGAAAAGCAAGGAAAAAGAGAAATTCTACAACAGCTTTAACAAAACAATCAGACAAAAAGCAGCTACACACACCACACACACACACACACACACACACACACACACACCACACACACACACACACACACACACACACAACACACACATATACACACACACACAGAAACTTATACAGTGCGTGTGCACGATTCCTGATACACGGAAGTAAGCATCTAAAGTAACATGCACACAGCAACCCAGTGGCATCAGCAAGCACACAAACAACCTTTCCATTTTCTTCAGACCAGAAGTCCTGACCAATGGTAACAGTGTTTCAGGACTGTTTTTGTGTTTGAGTCTTTAAGTTGGTTAGTTCTTTTATTCTTTTATATCGAGGATAATACATCAGTTTTTTGAGTTGTTCGGCGTGTTGGTTTGGTTGGTTGGATTTTTGTATGGTTGGCTTGTGGTTGGTTGATTGGTTCGTTGGCTGGATGGTTGGATGTCTGCTTGGCTGGATGGTCGCCTAGCTGGTTGATTGGCTGTTTGCTTGTTTAGCTAGTTGGTTGGTTTGCTGATTGGTTGGCTGGTTGGTTGGCTAGTTGGTTGGCTGGCTGGTTGATTGGCTGTTTGCTTGTTTAGCTAGTTGGTTGGTTTACTGATTAGTTGGTTGGTTTACTGATTAGTTGGCTGGTTGGTTGGCTAGTTGGTTGGCTGGCTGGTTGGTTGGCCGTTTGTTTGTTTAGTTAGTCTTTAGGATGTCTGGTAGTGTTTTGGGGGGCTGGTTGGGTTGATTTGTTTAGTTTTGGATTTTCGTTCGCTGGTTACAGCTCTGAAATCACTAGTGTTAAGCTTTGTTGCCTGTGTGGTCGGTTTGGATATTTTGATGTGTGTTCTTTGTGTGGATTTTTTCCTTTGTTTAAGATAACGCTATCTTAAAAATAAATATTCCCATGGAGTTAGTGTTTCATTTTAAAACAAAAACAGATAGATTTGCCTTTACAGGAGCAAAAAAAAAGATTTGAATATATACACCACGTTAGATTGGTACAGATGTGTGATTAAAAGAAAAAAAAAACACCCAATAAACAATACAAACAAGTCAAAAAATACAAGCAAGTGAACAATATAAACAAACCAAACAAAAAATCAAGTAAATAATACAAACAAAACAGAAAACAGCCCCATGCATTAACAACATGGCGACACTTGGGAGGTACAAAAGCAACAATCCTTCGGATGAAACTATAAACTGAGGCTCTGTGTGCGAACGCACGCGGAACATCTTGCGAACACGTTAAAACCCGTTCCGCTTTTCGAAAGAGTATGCCATTCTGTGCCAGTGGGAACATATGATAAAATTTACAAAACCGGATACACACGTGGACTGGATGTAAAAAAGCACATGAGTGCTTATCCATTATCCTCGACAGAAGAGAAGAGATAAATAAACTAGGACTGGTCAGATGTGCAATCGCTTGTCTTACGATTCGCAGTCTCTGCTTTGGCAGCCGTGCCATCTGGTGCAAGAAAGAAGAAGGGATGTGTTTTCTTTGTCTGATTCTGATCTTTATTGAGTTTGTCCACTTCACGACAATCACCCCTTTAGGACACATCACCCACGCCACACCGCCTGACCAAAAAAAATCAGCACAATTCCGAAACAAGTCTCTGAAGTGAAGAATCGAGTTAACTGAAACCAATGCAAGTCATGTTAAGTCAAGTGAAGTCCAACAAAACAGTGAAGTCAACTGGAAGAAAGGAGGAGAAACGTGTACGTCAATGTCTTTACCTGTAACCAGCATTGAACCCTAGGCCTCGGTCTGCCTTGCTGCAGCCTGCAGTACAAAGCCCGTGTTGTAGATCATCTCCTCAGAACGGGGTGAGGACTATAAAGGGGGCGCTCTGATCGCTTCGTTAACTCTTTACAACCAGCGGGGTTGCGGCTATTCTTCATTCGCGCTGCTCATTTTAACCCTTTATGTTCTCCAGCCAAAGAGTTAATGGGAAGCCTTTGCACTCCAGTTGAGAGAAAGCGTGTTAATCGTGGAGACTGCTTCTTGCAAAGACGTTAAAAGAGCAACAGCTGTTGTCCTCCATGTTGTTTTGGGGGGAGTTGATTTTTGTTAATGTTATTTTTAATGTTGTGTTTGGTGCTGTTGTTGTTGCTTTGTTGTCGTCGTTGCTGTTGCTACTTCGTTATTATTGTTGTTGTTGTTGCAGCTGCTGTTGTTATCTACGCCGCTTTTGTCAATTTTATTGTTGCTGACATTTGAATTATTTTGAAAGGTGTTGGGGTTTGTTTTTATTCTCTTTCTCGTTTTGTTTTATTTCGTTCATTTGAATGGTTTTTTTTTTTATCCAATCGGTTTCTGTTCATCTTTTAAAATAAACGATTCTGTTGGAATCTTTTAATAATTTCTTCCCAGCTAATTGTTCATTTTTCTGTTCTTGTTTATCAGTAATGTTTGTTTGCTTATGTATTTTTCTTTCTTTCTTTTTATGCATTCATTGACTCATTCTTTCATGAATATATTAACTGGTTGTGTTTCTTATTACGATATGAATATTTTGAAAAGAATTTGAAACGAAGATGGACTAGTTAACTGTAATGATTGTTTGTTGTTGCTTTGTTGTTGTTTTTTAGGATATCTGAGTTGAGAGAGGTGTTATTCGTTACTTTTACCTTCTCTTGTTTTTCGCTCTTTCTATTCTCCTTTGAAAATCGGCAGTAACAAGCTTGGCTTTTGTGTAGTTCCTTTTAGCACGAATTTCTTGAGCCGAATTTTGATTTTTTCTCTCTCTCTCTCTCTCTCTCTCTCTCTCTCTCTCTCTCCTCTCTCTCTCTCTCTCTCTCTCTCTCTCTCTCTCTCTCTCTCTCTGGGTCGGTGGGTGAGCTCCCCTGGATAGAGGCAGGAGAAATTTTTGCTCTGTCAATTTTGCGTTTGAAACGTAAAATAATTCAGCACCATGCCAGTTGTTGGACTACCAACAGTTCTGGAAGTCACCCTAGGTGCCCTGCTCCAAGACCATCACCTGACGTCATGGAAAGTGTGCGCAGAAGGCGACAACACCACCGTTGTACTTCGCCTGAAGACTGGCTCTGAGCACGCAGCAAACATGGCTAGCCAGCAAACATCTTCCACTTGCCAGCATTACCGCAGGTAACCTCCCTGTCATTTGAACAGGGATAGGATACGGATAGAAGAGAGAAGACAGGCAGAGGAGAGGAGACAGGTGGAGGAGAACAGAAAGGCAGAAGAGAAGAGACAGACAGCAGCAAGCCAAGAAGAAAATCAGGCAAATGAGTGTTTCGCCTCGGAAAATGTACACGGTTTGTTTATGCCTACACCACCGACAAGCAGCGCTGTGGCACACATCAACACGCCCCTGTCTCCAAACAACACACCTCTGCACGTGCTGTCTTCTGCACGTGAATTCCACCCTACACCACGTGATGTCACCGTGCTAGAAGCAGACCCAGTTCCTGATCAGCTGTGTGACATCAGCCTGGCTGACGATGTGTCTGCTTCATTCGAAACTACTGGGGACAACGACGATGACAGCCCTCTACGGAAAGCTGAGGAGACTGGCTGTAGTGTGGAGATGATCCGAGACTATGTGGCGGAACTAACAGACCGGTTCCTGCAGAGAAGACTCAGAAACACCGCTAGGAATCGGGACTTTGGCCACGTGCTTGTCTCTGAGGACAAACCAGACGT
>CM060336.1:46327070-46344570 GCA_030674155.1 Stramonita haemastoma
ACATGGACGTCATGTGTGTGACTTTTCCTCTTCCCCTTCTCTGCAAAGTGGGCGGCAGTTAACCTTTCCTTTCTGATTCCAATCAATGGCATCACGAGCACGCAAGATCACAACACTTGCTCTTTCAATTTGGGTTTTTTTTTTTTTGCGGGGGGGGGGGGGGGGATCTTTTATATCGCATGGGAAAGAATTTAGCATCAGCAGGCCGTCAGTAAATATCTGTATTTTATAGGATAAAACATGAAATCATGTACTTCATGGTTTTCCTGTCTTTGTGCTCTCTCTCTCTCTCTCTCTCTTCTCTCTCCTCTCTCTCTCTCTCTCTCTCTCTCTCTCTCTCTCTCCTCTCTCTCTCTCTCTCTCTCTGTGCGTGTATGTGTGTCCAAGTATTTACAGTTTAAACGGTTGCCTGGGTGTTGGGAGGGTTGGTCGAGCTACTACACAGACCCACTTTCCTGGGGGATTTCACCCTGCAGTTTTTATCAGTACTGATCCCCCTTAAAGAACTTTCGAATGGGACTATAAACATGGGCTACATAATAATCTGAACGCACTCATATCTTCTTCTTTCCTTCATCTGCTTCTTCTTCTTGTGATTCTTCCTCCTCCTCCTCGTCCCCTCCTCCTCCTCCTTCTTCTTCCCCTCCTTTTTGTCTTCTTGTTCATGTTATTGTTCTCTCTCCTCCTCCTCCTCTCCCCCCTTGCCCAAGGGGAGCAGCAGGTCCATGTTGCATTGCATCCACTGCTGCTGTCTTTTCTTTTTCTGACCACTGCTGCTGCTGCTTTGTGTAAAGCCAGCCTTCCCCGGGACAGACAGGCCCACCCCCCGTCAGCCCTGTGGGGGAATTGGCAGGTCTGCACAGTGTCTGTCAGGTCTGGCTGTGTGACTATGGGGAGAAAAAGGAAACCTGCCGAGGCGCGCGGCTTAAACTTGTACTGGGTGATCCAGTGTCCCCAGTGTGGCATTGCCTTCTAGGGGCGTCTGTCTGTATGGAGGGGAAACACTTCTCTCTCTTTCACCCCTTATCTCTTTCTTTCTCTGTCTGTCTCTCTCTCTCTCTCACAAAAAGGCTAATTTGTGTCATCATTTCTTTTGTTATTAGGGCTGTGTATGGGACCCGTTAACGACTTAAGGATTTCAATTAATGGGGCAGTGACTTTTTTCTAACTGCATTTTTGTTTATACTGTGCTACTTTATTGTTCTTTTGTATTCTGACCATTTAGCTATCTCGTCCCCCGAGTGTGTACATGTACTAATATATATATATATATATATATATATATATATATATATATATATATATATATATATATATATATATGTGTGTGTGTGTGTGTGTGACAGAGTGGAAATATTTGATCTGCAGTATCTCTGTACAACATCTTGGTGATAACAGCACGGTCAGACAGGGGAGGTGGGGGGATGTGGCCACTAAAACCAGGCTGCATAAATGCTACAGTTTACCGCGCAGAGCAAAGCGGACGCACCGGAAGGCTTTCGATCACCATCCAAGGAAACAGAGCATGGCGCGATTCCCCGGTGTGTCTGGATTTAGAAACAACGCTGACACAGGGCCCTGATCGCATGGGAGGTAATCCGTTTACCGCTCCATCACATGTCTATCTATTATCTTATCTATCTATCTATCTATCTATCTATCTATCTATCTATCTATCTATCTATCTATCTATCTATCTATCTATCCCTTAGTCTGGCGACCGTAGGAGGAACCCCTGAAGACTTGACAACCAGTTCCCTCTATTCCTCTCTCTGTTCTGCCTTTCTCAGGGTTTTGTTGAGTTCTAGGCCTGTCCATTTTATATATAATTTTGACATCCGCTCCTACCGGCACACGATGGCCTGCTCTTCCGAAAGGCGGAACGGGGTTCTAACGTGTGCGCAAGATGTTCTGCGTTTGTTTGCACACGGGGCCTCAGTTGATAGTCTCATCGGAATGACTTTGACATTCAGTTCGATTTTTTTGTCAAACTGGGAAGAAAGGGCGAGGCTGGGTACGAACCCAGAACCTTACGGTTTACTTGTTGGCAGGCGAACGTCTTAACCATCCTGCCACCTTCCTTCCTTCCTTCCTTCCTTCCTTCCTTCCTTCCTTCCTTCCTTCCTTCCTTCCTTCCTTCCTACTCTACTACATACATATCATCATATCATGCACATATCATCTATCATCATACATACATACATACATACATACATACATACATACATACATACATACATACATATCATACATACATACATACTACATAATACTGTTAATAAATTATGCCATAGCCTGTGACTGTAAATTCTGTTCATCAGTTCATTCTTATTCTTTGTCAATTCATCAGATTTTCATTGCTGTTTTGTCTTCTGATACAGTCTTTATCATATTTCTTTGCTTCAGTTGTTTTGCTTTGTTGTGTCTTTTTCTTAACCTCCCCGCCTCAACCGATCTATAAAGACAGGTCTTCAGAAGGCCATTGGATCCAGTTCATGGCCACGTAGCTTTCTTTTCCGGAGTCATGGGAAATATGTACGTACTACGTGTGTGTGTGTGTGTGGGGTGTGTGTGTGTGTGTGTGTGTGTGTGTGTGTGTGTGTGTGTGTGTGTGTGTGTGTAGTAGTAGTAGTAGTATAGTAGTAGTAGTAGTAGTAGTAGTAGTAGTAGTAGTAGTAGTAGTAGTTAGTAGTAGTAGTAGTAGTAGTAGTAGTAGTAGTAGTAGTTAGTAGTAGCAGTAGTTTGTAGTAGTCCTCAGCTTTTAACGTCTTTCCACTTTAAATGATACCAGACAAGTTGTGGGTGTGTGGTTGTGTGTGTGTGTGTGTGTGTGTGTGTGTGTGTGTGTGTGTGTGTGTGTGTGGTGTGAGTGCGTGTGTGTGTGTGCGTGTGTGTGTGTGTGTGTGAGTAAACCTATTATACAAAGCTAAACAGAAAGAGGACTGCAAGAGGGAGGAGGAAGAAGAAAAAGAGGAGGAGGAGGAGGACGGGGGGAGGAGGAGGAGGAGGAGGAGGAGAAGAAGAAGAAGAGAAGAAGAAGAAGAAGAAGAAGAAGAAGAAGAAGAAGAAGAAGAAGAAGAAGAAGAAGAAGAAGAGCAACAACAACAACAACAACAACAACAACAACAACAACAACAACAACAAAACAGCAGCAGCAGCAGAAGAGTAAGTGGGGAAATTGCATTTTTCTTGCAGGTCACGGCTGTCAGTAGCTTAGTAAGGACAAGGGGGGGGGGGGGGGCTCTTTCCCTGCCACTCACACTAAGCCACCCCTCCCCTCCCTCCCCCACAGTCCAAGTTTTGCAAACTTTTTGCACACATCCTCTCATTCCTCAGCACTGATCACAAACTGCAATAACAAGTCACAACTGTAATGCAAAAGTTTACACTATTGGCTGCAAAAATGAAGAAACACACACATGCGCGCATCCGCACACACGTGCACATATGCGCGCATGTGCAGGTAGAGAAACAGAAGACTAGGTGACCACTGTTATAGAAAGAAAACACGCCATTGCTGATCTATTATCCTTGAACGTTTTGTTTTACCTGGCTACACATCTGTACCTTTTGCAGAGACATTTAACCACTCACATACACACACACTACACACACACACACCTACTAGGACAACACCACACAACACACACAACACACACACACACACACACACACACACACACACACACACACACACAGCCTATTCTATTAGATCATTTCCAGGCTTTTAACCGGGGGAACGCCCACCATGCCCCTCAAGTAACCTTTTCAAATGACAAAAATGACAAACGAAGCAAAATACGGAAGCTAGATGTACCAAACAACAACAACAACAACATGAACAAACAACCCTCTCCTCAAAAATAATATTAAACAAAAGAAAGTATAACAACGACCAACTTAAAATCATAACAACACAAACCAAAAACATATCTTGAACAACAGCTTCAGCTAAACCAAAACAAGACCATAAAAACCTTTACAACTAAACAAAAAACATTACAAAACCCACAATTCACTATACAAGCAAAAATAAAAACACAAGTCCTCAAAGAGAAAGGAAGAATATATAATGGGCTTAGTGTTTTTGGAAGTAAAGTTTCTTTTGTTTTTGTTTTGTTTTTATTCAAGATTCTCCCAGAACACTGAGAGAAGAAACACACACACACACACACACACACACACACACACACACACACACACACACACACACACACACAGAGGACAGCGGCTTTTCACTGTGGAGCGCTCAGCTGCAGTCCCCCCTGTCACAGCCACAGTGCCTGCGCTGCTTCAGCACCAGGACCCTGTTATCTTCGCTCCGCTTGAAAAGAAAGCCATCAAACCTCTCCTGCCAACCCCTCCCTCTTTGTCTATTTGTGTGTGTGTGTGTGTGTGTGTGTGTGTGTGTGTGTGTGTGTGTGTGTGTGTGTGTGTGTGTGTGTGTGGGGGTGTACATGTGTACCTCTCCTCTCTCTCTCTCTCTGCTTTTGCCTTGCCTCTCTCTCTCTCTCTCTCTCTCTCTCTCTGATAAACAACAGAGAGATAAAATTAAGTGCAGGTGACCAAGTACAGTAAGCAGTTGCAAGCTATTCACACTGGAAACGAGATTTCCTTTGTTTAGATTAAATGAGCTAAACACACACACACACACACACACCAACACAGACACCAGACGCATCGGTAGCTGCTCAGTTGCATGAACAGGTTATTTCAGTGTGTGCTTTTACGTGTTAGGATTATAAACACAAACACCAAAAACAACATCAAACCAGCAGCAGCAGCAATAGCAAAAACAAACAACAACAATAATAACTTCACCCGCGACAAGTTTGTTTACAAATCAGTTCTAACCTGCAATCTTTATAGATCGTGAACCTGTTGTTACATCCCTAAACACAGCCATGTAACAATCACTGTTCTTTGTTCCCAGTTCCTCACAGACAGCTGTCACACTCAAGCAATAAGAACTGGCCTAGTTGCCTGAGTACTAGTCCTTTACCTGAGGGAGCACAAACCATATCACTACCCTCATCAGGATCTATAGGATAATTACAGAAACAAAAGTTTGAAAACTGTAGTGTGTGAGTGAGTGAGTGTCGGAGACTAACCCTTGTGAAAATGAGGACTGGAGGGAAGTGGGAAAAATGGCTGCTGTGATATCGCCGTGTCAGCAGTGTGTGTCAAAGTTGTGCTGAGGACGACAGAATACATTTTTCTTTTCTTTCTTTTGTAGTTAGCTATGATTTTTGTTTGGGTTCTACTTTGGGTTTTTTATTGTATATAAGTTTGTGCATGTGTGCTATTTATTTTTCTATATTTATTTAATCTTTTATATCATAGATAATGGAATAAGCACTCGTGTGCTTTTCACTTCCGGTCCCTGTGTGTGTGCAGTTTTGTAAATCTTGACATCTGTTCCCACCGGCACACAATGACCTACTCTTACAAAAAGCGGAACAGGATTTAACGTGTGCGCAAGATGTCCCGCATGCGTTCACACATGGGACCTCGGTTTATGGTCTAATCCGAAGGACTTTTGTAGAAGGTGGAGTAAGCACTGATGTTAACTCCAAGGGAAAAATCCCCTCGAACGGGAATCGAACCCGGGTCGTCAAATGGCGAGCGCAATGTTCTGACCACTAAGATATCCCGTCCCCGTGTGTGTGTGTGTGTGTGTGTGTGTGTGTGTGTGTGTGTGTGTGTGTGTGTGTGTGTGTGTGTGTGTGTGTGTGTGTATGTGCTGTGTGTGTGTGTGTGTGTGTATTGTGTGTGCGTGTGTGCGTGCACGTGTGTGTACGGGGTGTGTGTACGCGTGTGTGTGCATGTGTGTATGTTTGTATGTATGTTTTTCAGGCTAAGCACATGAAAACCTTTTTCTGCTTGTATCAGCATTACTGGTTACACAGCGCGTGTCTTAGTTTTATGGCACAGTTCAACTCCCTGACATTTGTGAATGTTGGCAGCCTGCCGTTTGGAAGAAGCCCAAATGTACAGGTATACATCAGGGTGTACAGTAAAACTTGCTTTTCCAGAAAACTTTGGAGAGACTAACTGACATTTGTGACTGCTACAGACTATAGTTTTCCACCTTTCGAAATGTTCATGGCAAACCATTTGTCTACAGAGCTTGTTTTTTTCACGTTTAATTCATTTTCATGTGTACCTTTAGTTTGTTTTTTGGGGCAGAGATTTGTCAAATCTTCTAAGCTTAAAATCCCGCTTTTGTGATGCTAATTCTTTTTATGTTTTTTTTTTCTCTGATATTGACTTGTTTGGGGGCAGTGTACTATTCTATGTTTTGTGCTGATGCTTGGAGGCTCTTTATAGTGTCTGTTATTTGTTTGTGCCGATGCTTGGAGGCTCTTTATAGTAGTGTCCTGTTTATGTTTTGTGCTGATGCTTGGAGGCTCTATATAGTGTTTATGTTTTGTACTGATGTTGGAGGCTCTTTATAATGTTTATGTTTTGTACTGATGCTTGGAGGCTCTTTATAATGTTTATGTTTTGTACTGATGCTTGGAGGACTCTTTATAATGTTTATGTTTTATACTGATGCTTGGAGGTCTTTACAGTGTTTATTTAGGTTTTGTACTGATGCTTGCAGGCTCTTTATAGCACACGTTTGTCCACCCAAACATTCAAGCAAGTATGCGGTCAAATATATTCGCATGTTAGATTTGACGGACGTATTCTTGTATATGCCTATGTGTATGTTGCATTTAACATTAGTTAAAACTGCTTCTTGTACTAACAACTGCAATTTGTGTGACAAGGAAAAAGACAATATCAATCATTATTGATGGCAATGTCGTTAGAAAGAACTTGGAGTAACTTTTAAACACAACTGCTATCAGCACCAGAGACTGAACTTTCATGTGGAAACAGCGCTGTTTGGCACTGATGCCATTACAAACACTGATGACGTGTTTGACTGGATAATACCGTTAGCAAAGTTTGATGTGTACAACAGTGCTATTTGGCACTTATTCCATTACAAAAGCTGATGAAGTATGTGACCTGATAATACTATTATTTATTGATATTCCGGGGAAAAACTGGCTCTAAAAATCCCTTCTTGTTTGTTCAAAGAGAAATGAAACAACAAAAGGGATTAATGACAGAAAAACACCCCTGACCCTAACATACTTTTTCCTTTCCTTCCAGCTAAGCCAAAACATAAGCCTACCGCTAATTGTAGAGTCAACATGATCATCTTTGCATCACAGTAAGAAGAGGGCAAATTAAGGAAGAAACAGCACATAATGTACACAGCTTAGACAAGGATGCAACTGCCTGATTATAAAGAAAGACAGGTGGAGTGTGACTGGATTATAAAGAAACAGATGTAGTGTGACTGGATATAAAGAAGACAGATGTAGTGTGACTGATTATAAGAAGACAGTGGATTGACTGATTATAAAGAAAGACAGATGTAGTGTGACTGGATTATAAAGAAAGACAGATGTAGTTGACTGATATAAAGAAAGACAGATGTATTGACTGATATAAGAAAGACAATGTAGTGTGACTGGTTATAAAGAAAGCAGATGTAGTGTGACTGGTATAAGAAAGACAGATGTAGTGTGACTGATTATAAAGAAGACCGAAAATCCAACAGCAGCCGCTGTCTGATACTGATGTCTGTCAATGGTGCACTGATGTTGTTTGCTGAAGTTGTTCTGATGGTGTGTGCAGGTATGGTGCAGAAAGCTTAGAATACTGCTTTTCTTTGGTCTCTTATTGTGGAGTTTATTATGGCCAAGACCTTTGCTTTGATTGCAGGTGTGTGTATGTGTGTATGTGTATGTGTGTGTGTGTGTGTGTGTGTGTGTGTGTGTGTGTGTGTGTGTGTGTGTGTGTGTGTGGTGGTGGGGGGTGGAATCAAGTGAAATCAAGTCAAGTCAAGTGAAAACCTTATATTCAGATGGTGTTTTGAGGGGGCGAGATAGCTAAGTGGTCAGGGCGCTCGCTTTCCCCAAGTCAAGCTAAACAGCGTTGAGGGTGGTTACCAGTTGGATGGGTGACCGTTTGCGCACCTTGGCTCCAGTACAGTTCCCCCAGTTCGCCCAGCTGTCAATGGGTATCTGCCCTCTTTAGGGTCAGGGAAGGTAAATCATCGATGGAGAGATGAGAGCCGCCCTCAATATGCTGGCCCCTAGAGAAGCTGAGGTCTCTGATGCCTGGCTCCCCTACGGCCGCCTAGGCTATGGGGCACCAACATGCATGTGTGTGTATGTGTGTGTGTGTGTGTGTGTGTGTGTGTGTGTGTGTGTGTTGTGTGGTGTGCCTGTGTGTGTGTCTGTGTGTGTATGTGTGTGTGTGTCCGTGTGTGTGTGTGTAAGTTTTCATAGGTTTGACTTTTTTTTTTTTTTTTGCAATTTACGCTTTGTCCTTTTCGCTTAAGAATACTTAAATTTTTAGTACAGTTAAAAGTACTTCACAGTTGTGAGTAAACAAATTAAAGTATATTTGTGTGTATGTGCATATGTATCTTTATTTGATGTTTAGATTACTTTACTCTGATTTATACCCTTTAATATTATAACTTTGGTCCGCAAATGTCTCTTAAAATGTTAAAAAATAACCTAGGAAAAAAGCACAAATCACCGGTTTTCCATGCTTTGCTGTATCTCTCAGCGTCGATGGGTGGTGTGGGTTAATGTCTGTGTTATGATATAAACTGTCTCAATAGGCCATGTTTTGTGATTTTTCTTCATCTGCTATTGTATGCATGTAAGTGCGTGGGTGCGTTTTGTGGTTAAGCTTTAGAAGTATTAGGGATGTGTGTGTGTGTGTGTGTGTGTGTGTGTGTGTGTGTGTGTGTGTGTGTGTGGTGTGTGTGTGTGTGTGTGTGTGTGTGTGTGTGTGTGTGTGTGTAGGAATAAATGCCTCTTAAAAAGACATGAAGAAGTTTGGTGTGGGAGTGAAACAGCCTCGTGGTCAGAGCGTTGAACTTGAGAATATGACGCAAATGTGGCACCTACGCATGTACTCTAGCAGAAAAAATATATGCACCAGAACACACACACACACACTGACACACACACACACATACACACCACAGACACTGACACACGCAGGCACACACACACGCACGCACGCACAAACGAACATACACACACACGCACGCACGCACACACACACACACACCACACGTGCGCATACACACACACAAACTGTTTATATAAAGCTGACACTACAATCACACTGCAATTCTGACGACATGTAACATGAAGATCACACACAGTGACACTAATTCTGTCCCCCCATTGCATAAAGGAGCTGGTTATCTCTCCATCGTCACGTACAAGATCGAACAAATAGCAAAAATGATATTTTTTATTGGCAGTATATTTTTTTAAGTTGAATGTGTATATGTGTGTGTTTGTTTGTTTCTTTTTGTGTATGTGTGTGTGTGTGTGGTGTGGTGTGTGTGATGTGTGTGTGTGTGTGTGTGTGTGTGTGTGTGTGTGTGTGTGTGTGTGTGTGTGTGTGTGTGTGTGTGTGTGTGTGTGTGTGTGTGTGTGTGTGTGTAAATCCGTGATGCTATCGCACTGCAGGACATGATGAAATACTGGATAGAAGAAACCTTGAGGTCAGAGCATTGCGCTGTTGAATAAAGTACAAGTGCACAAATATCCACATCTTATACGCGTGAACGCATGCATGCATGTACACAAGCTTTCGAGGTATACATGCATACAAACACACTCACACATACACACACATACACACGTACACGCACGCACGCACGCACGCACGCGCGCGTGTGCGCACACACACATATTATATATATATATATATATATATATATATATATATATATATATATATATATGTGTAATATATATATATATATATATATGAGTGTATGTGAGTGAGAGGAGAGAGTAAGTGAGAGAGGGAGACAGAGACAGACAGACACAGAGGCAGAGACAGTGACAGAGACAGAGAAAGAGTGAAAGAAACTTCAAAAATAAAACAAAGACAGGAAAACAAAGACTCCTACCAACCTCAATGTGAATTTTTCTTTGCAGTTTGTGTCAAATGTCATCAGTTCCTAAGCTTGGTGAAATGTTTACAAAAAATGAAATATTGGAAAAAGTGTCACATCTAGCCTGTTATCTGATGTGTATTTGCTTTTATTTGTCTTTTCGGTTTTGTTGGACTGTTTCACCCCCGTCTGTACGCCTTCATGCAGCCACACCTCCTTTGGCCACCCACCAACTTGGCTAGCCAATCTCAGAGGAGCGGAATAAACTTTCTTAGATATGGCACCGGAGATATGCTGCAGAGGTGAGGGCACACAGCCCCCCCTAAACAGAAAACCAGGCCACTTCTGTCCATCCTAGGCGTAAAGGTTGCAAAGAGTTCATCCCACATCTTAGAAAAAGAAATAAAAAAACAAAATAATGTTTTCGTTTGGTTGGCTGGCAGTGTAAGTTAGGGAAAGGTTTGTGTGTGTGATTGTGTGATTGTGTGATTGTGTGTGTGTGTGTGTGTGTGTGTGTGTGTGTGTGTGTGTGTGTGTGTGTGTGTGTGTGTGTGTGTGTGTGTGTGTGTGTCGTGCATGTTTGTATATATATTATACTATTATATATACATTTAAATAAAGATATATATATATATATATATATATATATATATATATATATATATATATACATATATATATATAATGTGTGCGTATGTATGTGTATGCATGGAGCCCCATGGCGCATTGTCAGTTTCTGCCACAGAGCAGCAGACATTGTTGTGGAGCAGAACAGACTGAGGAGGATGGATACAGCACCACTCCTGAACAAAGGGCGCGTGCATGGGCATACACACGTGTCTATACTAGCAGCACTACAGCACACATACGCACAAATCAACACCCGTATGCACATATGCACGCACCCATGCGCGTATGCACACAGACACAGACACAAACTCAGGCACACACACAAAAATGCACGTACACACACGCACTCGCACACGCACACACACACACACACACGCACACACACACACACACACACACACACACACACACACACACACACACACACACACACACACACACACACACACACACACACACACACATACACATACGCGCGCAAACACACACACACACACACACGTATTACTTGCACTTACAGCTAGGCATATCATACTTTCCGTAATACTTTTTGTGGAACTCCCACTTATGCAGACAATCTAGCACAGATGTGTGAGGGAATAAAGATACCCAGAGAAATCACTCACAACACTAATGATCATAATTAAACTGACAAGAAATACAACAAACTCCTTCTACCCGTATGCAGCATTTTCAAAGAAATAAACTCTGCTTCTAAACTCTACACCATATTGTTTTTCAAAGAAGGAAGTAAACAAGAGGGAAAAAAGAGAGAAACAAGCAGACAGGAACTAACCAGAGAGGGTGAACTTTTATGTGAGGATTTACAGAGCGGGATTCACAGGATTATAGTATTATATCTGGTGCTGACCGTTTCTGTGTGAATCTACTAATTGGATTTGACAAATTTTATTCTTTTTTCCTGTCATCCCTTTAGGAATGTGGAGGATTTTAATTACATCACCGAAAAAAGTCATAGCTGAACAACAGACATGCACCCTGGTCATACAAGATGATATACTTCTATCTGGAGACTGATGTCATCAGCGGACTGGAATGCTCAGACATCGTCCAGCCAACAGTGCAGCGCTGATAAAGACTGAAGATATCGGCATTACCTACGGTTTTCATAGATACCTACAACACGCTGTCTGCACACACACATACGTACGCAGGCACACACACACACACACACACACACACACACACACACACACACACACACACACACACACACACACACACAATCACACACTTACAGACACACATACACACAAACGTACACACACGCACGCATAAACACACATATCTCTCTCTGCCGAAACCCCCCCCCCCCCCCCACACACACACATCCACCACCACCACCACCGAAATAACCAACCCAAATTTGAAAAGAAAGTAAGTAAGTGCCTTTATTCTTCAGTATATGAACATCATCAACAAAAAAGTTTTGCAAACACAACGTTAGCAAGAGATTAAAGAGATGACCATGCCTGCGCAAAGTGTCCATTTTACAAACACTGCTATCCCACATCGCCTGTTAGTCTGGTGTACAAACACTGATATCCCAAATTGCCTGTTAGTCTGGTGTACACCTGTTTACTTCCGTTAATACCGCAATAGCAGCCATAGTTGGGGTGTAAGTAGCGGACTGTTTACACTGTCTGTGGTCAGTTCTGTCTGATGGAGCCGTGACAGACAGACAGACTGTGGATCTTCAGTTAGTATCCAGTTTTCTCCTGTGTAGGGGGAATTAACGGGTACCCCATTAAAGCTTGCTTTTAGTTTGTTTAGTGTTTCTTTGTTTTGAAAAGAAAGAGACCACTTCCAGTAATCGGATAAAATCAAGCCTTCATGTACAACAGGTTAAGAAAAAAGTTGGGAACTAAGAGCAAAACGGAGGCAAAGCTAGTATACTAGGTGAACGTGTTTTTTTATACAAAAAATGATTGTTCATTTTTTAATTTGTCTTGTTTTCCTTGATCAATTGCAGAAAGCCAGATGAAACAAAAGCCTTTGCTGCAGACAGGATAACCAGCCTCAGTGTTTCTTCATCACTGTCTGCAGACAGGATAACCAGCCTCAGTGTTTCTTCATCACTGTCTGCAGACAGGATAACCAGCCTCAGTGTTTCTTCATCACTGTCTGCAGACAGGATAACCAGCCTCAGTGTTTCTTCATCACTGTCTGCAGACAGGATAACCAGCCTCAGTGTTTCTTCATCACTGTCTGCAGACAGGATAACCAGCCTCAGTGTTTCTTCATCACTGTCTGCAGACAGGATAACCAGCCTCAGTGTTTCTTCATCACGGTCAGTTTGGAATACTGGTGACTTTTGGTGATGTTGGAAGGGAAGCTGCTTTTGAGGTGATCACCACTTCATCTGTCTGTGTGCGTGCGTACATGTGTACATGCGTGCGTGCGTGTGTGCGTGCGCGCGCGCGCGCGCGCGCGTGTGTGTGTATGTGTGTGTGTGTGTGTTCCATGCTAGCTATCATCAGGACAGAAAAGTGCACCTAAACCTGAAACGCTCCGTCCACAGCATCCTTCCCAACATCACCCAAAGTCATCTCTGTTTCAAAATGAGCCTTTTCTGGAGAGAGTGATGAACGATTGGTGGCAATAAAAAGACAATAAAAGTACAATAGAAATGCAATAAGAACCACAAACAAATACAACAGAAATGCAATCAAACCACAATAATGATGCTGGTTCCTCACACTCCAATGAAAGCGTCGTTTGATGTGTCTGTGTTATTGTGTAAAAAAAGTGTTGGAAACAAATAGACACAAGCAAATAAAGATAAGAACTATTTTAATGAAAGAAAAAAGGAAGAAACACAAACACAGAAAGCAAACGAACATACCAACAGGCAATAAAGCAAAACAAACAAAAACAAAACGCACTTCAATAAGTATAATTCAATTTGACGCCGATCCCAACACCCTCAAAATGATTTCAAAAGAAAAAGAAACGAAGCAGAAAAAGCAAAACAAAGACAGCATAAGAACAAAAGAAGACCACCAGTAACACAATTATAACACGAGGTTCATTACACAGAAAAACCTTCGGAAAAGGTCTGGCTTGCATCAACTTACAATTGGAACCTTCAACTCGTGGCCTTGTCCGTTATTTTCCATTTGTTTTATAGCTTTAAAGAAACAAATCTCTTGTTGAAAACGAAACAAATCCAACAAAATAAAAGAAACAAATGGAATCTAAAGTTGAAGAATAAACAAAAAACAAATAACCGTAACCCTTTCAAATAACTGTAACTCCTACATCTTTCGAACAAAAAGCACGCAAGAAAAGGCATTTTGTGATAAACTCTGGAAGCTATTTTGAATTTACCGCAATATTGTCAAAATGGGCTGAAGCACCATTTTGTAAGTGTTCCCTTGATTTCCCAACGTCTTTAAAATAGAACAAGTCATCTGAAGGCAGAGTACAGCTGTCTGTGAAATCCGGTTGATGAAAACACACACACACAGATATCTCACCGAGTGCGAACTAGCTGTTTCATAGTGATTCACATTAAAAACAAATCAATTCTTTTACTTTCGCGAAAATGAATTATCACTCATAACACTTCATGCGTTTTTCAAATGTGATGGGTGACACATAGTGCAGATTGTGGGTGACCTTGGGTCCCCCCCCCCCCCCCCCGGGCTGTTTAGCTCGGGAATGTCCAGTTAAAACAACGATATAAACAACAACAGTTTAGCTGAGATGTGCAAACTATATCAAGTTTTTTTTTTCCATTTTCACAAAATAAATTATTGTCGCATAGAATGCTTCTTCTTCATCGAATGCTCAGATAGCAGCCATTGCTGTCAGTCATAGGGGGAAAATGCCGTGCGCTGCCGTTATGCGCCTGACAAGTCAGACCCAGCACATTGGCCTTCAGACTGGGTGAGAACTGATATTTTTCAGTCTTTCTAAATAAAGAAAGGCAGGAGAATGGACCCAGAAGGCAGAAAACTGGCTGAGAAATTCAAGTGTGTCAATCTTCTCAGGTACCTCGCCATAAAGGCAGCCATACTCTGACTTCAGAAGGTCAAGGTGTCCCATAACCTGCGTGGTCCTAGGGGAGCGAGGCATCCGAGACCTCAGCTTCTCCAGGAGCCAGCATATTGAGGGCAGTGCCGATCTCCTCTCCCTTGCTGCTTTATTCCTTGTCCCTAAAGTGGGCAGGTACCCACTCACAGCTGGGTGGACTGGGGGACTGTATTGAAACCAAGGCAAGCAAACGGTCTCCCATCCGATTGGTGACCCTGCTCGATACTTCTTAACCTTGGCTTGGGGAAAGCAGTGCTCTGACCACTGAGCTGTCCAGCCTCAGACTGTACCTGATGTTCATGTAGCAGACAAACTATATTGATAAGACAGGTCTTTTTTCCTGATGTTCATGTAGCAGACAAACTATATTGATAAGACAGGGCTTTTTTCCTGATGTTCCTGTAGCAGACAAACGATATTGATAAGACAGGTCTTTTTTCCTGATGTTCCTGTAGCAGACAAACGATATTGATAAGACAGGTCTTTTTTCCTGATGTTCCTGTAGCAGACAAACGATATTGATAAGACAGGTCTTTTTCCTCTGTTACGATTATGGTCTATAACTGCTTGGTCAGAGGTCTGTGATCAGGAAGCTCCATGTCACGCAGTATTTGCTTTTCAGAGTTCAGGACGGCCTTTGCGTGTTCAAACTTTTGTTTTCAAAAGCACCGTAAAAACAGGGAACAACTGAGGTGTTTTTCTCTGTGTCTGTCTTACTTCTGTGTGTGTGTGTGTGTGTGTGTGTGTGTGTGTGTGTGTGTGTGTGTGTGTGTGTGTGTGTGTGTCGCGTGTGCGTGTGCGTGTGCGTGTGCGTGTGCGTGTGTGTGTGTGTGTGTGCGTGTGTGCGCATCTCTCTCTCTCTCTCTCTCTCTCTCTCTCTCTCTCTCCTCTCTCTCTCTCTCTCCTCTCTCTCTCTCTCTCTCTCTCTCTCTCTCTCTCTCTCTCTCTCTTGCATGTATAATGTATGTATGATATGTCTCTATATGTCAGTATACCTCCCCCATTCTCTGTCGGTCTCACCCCCCTGTTTTTTGTTTTTCTCTCTCTTTCTGGCTGTTTGTCCCGTGAGCTGTGCCAGTCACAGAGTGGCTGTGTGCTGCTGCCCGCTGCCTGCACTCTATCAGCCAGGAGCTGGCTTTCTCACACACTGAGCTGGCTGCTGATTCCCTCTGCCTCATGGGGCTAGCGCTGTCTACGCTCACTTTACTATACTCTATTCACACTCGCGTGTGGCGCAGTCGCTCACATATACACATGAGAACGCATGCATGTGCTTACAAGCACACATGTATGCATGCATATGTGTACACACGCACACACACACAAACACACACAAAGAGACACAAACACACACACGCGCACGCACACCTGCGCGGCGCGCACGCACGCACACACACACACACACACACACACACACACACACACACACACTCACATATATACAAAGTCTTTTGAATGAAACTATAAACCGAGGCCCTGTGTGCGAACGCACGCAGAACATCTTACGCACACGATTAAATCCTGTTCCGTTTTCGTAAGAGTAGGCCATTGTGTGCCAGTGGGAACAGATGACATGACTTACAAAACTGCAAACACCACAGGGACTGGAATTAAAAAGCACATCAGTGCTTATTCCGTTATCCTAGATATAAAAGAATAAATAAATAAATAAAAACCTACGCGCACTCGCGCATACACAAATGTACAAATACACACACAAACATACACACACACAAACTCAAAGCCATACACATGCACGGGCACATACACATACACACATACACACATACACACACTGACATACACTCACAAACACGTACATATAAACACTTACGCACACATACAAACATTCACACGTGCGCACACACACTTACGTACACACGCACACACACACACACACACCAACACGCACACTGCACACGCACACGCACTGTCTCGCTTTGCTATACATGAGGCATGCATTCTCAAACACAGACATGTTGACTCAGCCTGCATGGTGGGGATGTCTCTGGGCATGTCTCGTTTAGTCACTACCCACTCATGTGTAACGCAAACACAAACGCATACATATGCATGGGCGCGCATGCAAGTGAGTCAAACACACAGGCACATGTATGCAAATATGTACAAGTGCGTAAACACGCATGCAAGCACTAAATACATATGCGCGCATAAAGGTTTTTGTGAGCACAAATATACACATGTGCATACACGCACACACATGCAAGGGTATTACACAAAACATGTACAGAGAGAGAGAGAGAGAGAGAGAGAGAGAGAGAGAGAGAGAGAGAAGAGAGAGAGAGAGAGAGAGAGAGAGAGAGAGAGAGAGAGAGAGAGAGAGAGACAGACAGACAGACAGACAGACAGACAGACAGACAGACAGACAGACAGACAGACAGACAGAGACAGACAGACAGACAGACAGACAGACAGACAGACAAACAGACAAACAGACAAACAAACAGAAAGGCAGACATACAGACAGACCAGGACAAAGTCAGACACACACACACACACACACACACACACACACACACACACACACACACACACACACACACACACACACAATCGAGAAACACAAAGACAAATAGACAAATACATGTATAGATTTATCGAAAATATGGACACAAAACAAATGTGTATTTCAATTCCGAACAGTTATGTCAGAATTGATGAAACTCTTACGATAATCACAACACTAGAATCCGCAGATCGGAATCTGCTTCACTGCACTGAGCTGAAACTAACTGGAGGTTCTTAACAGATGGTTCTTTTCTTAATACTTAATGCCTTCTGAACAGACAGTTC
>CM060336.1:46359570-46372070 GCA_030674155.1 Stramonita haemastoma
CACACTACTGCCCACAAGTCCATTTCTGCCTGCAAATTTGAGCCTGCTGCTCCAAAAAGCACATCGGCAGCACTGCAAGGATCGTATCACTCGGGCCTGTTAGACACCAGACAAAAGTGTGACACCAAAGCTTGGGCATCATCTCCTTGTCTCAAGTGTGTCGCAACAGCTGCAATATCTTCAAAGGGGATTGTCAGCGTGGTATATTTACCTGGAGAAAAATCGAAATTGAAAACAATTGTCTCAGAACTAGCGGCTGTTTGTTTCTGCGTTCATTCGGAGTGATTTCTAAAGAAGTTTTTCTTCCGCTTCTAATGTTGCAATGACATGTAATCCCATATAACCAACATAATGTCAGGTGGTGTCATGCACTAATTACTGTGCCGTGTTCTGTTTCGCCCTGAACACCTTAGCAGTCATTGGAACACTGCATCGCTGAAGTTTGCAGGCTCTGTTTTGGGGAAAGCTACAACTGGCGGAGCCCATCCCTCTCCAGGTACGTGATGCATGCTAGTTATATTCGTGTTTCGTTTGTTGAACGGCGACAGGGTATTATTGGATATTCAGTGTGCATAGTTCATCTTTAACGTTGTGTATAGTTCATCTTTAACGTTGTGTATAGTTCATCTTTAACGTGTACTTGTGAAGATACAAAAAAAAACCCAGGCGCTGGCATGTCTACGCTTCAAGTTGGCATAAAAATTCGTAAAAAAAATCTCCACGTTTGATTCACCGGAAGCTCCTGCCGAGATTGGAACCCGGGACTGTATGGACCCAGGGGGTGAAAGCCATACACTCTTACCTTACCCACAGCTAGAGCGGCTGTAGTGATGTGTGTGTAATGGGATGTAATGTGATGTAATGTGATGTAATGTGATGTAATGTAATGTAATGTAATGTAATGTAATGGGATGTAATGTAATGTAATGTAATGTAATGTAATGTAATGTAATGTAATGTAATGTAATGTAATGTAACGCATTACAATGCAGAGCAATGCAATTCGATATTACGTAGCCAACACTGACATAAGCACACCCCAAACTAACCTCAAAGGCCAAGATGCAAACATTTAATGAACGTAAACAGCAGTACCATGAAAGCAAAACAACGACCTTCATAACAACCAATCTTAAACTCCCCCCCCCCCCCCCCGAAAAAAAAACAAAAAAAAGCACAAAAAAACATCAAGAGCTTGTGGCAAGTCTGTGGTGGAATGTCTCCTCCTCCTCCTCCTCCTCCCCCCCCTCCTTCTCCTTCTTTTCATCTTCTTCATCTTCATCATGGTCTGCTTCTAATTCTTTTTTTTTGCAATTTGTCTTCTCTATTCGTCTCCTTTGCAATGTTTGCAATTCCTTGTAATACTTTTCGACCTTCCTCTTCTTCGCATTCGTTGCATTCTTTGTACTATTCTTTGTACTCTTCTTTGTAATACTTCTTCTTCATATTTTTGCACTAATTGCATTCTTAGCATTCTTCTTCTTTGCATTTTTCTTTTTCTTTGCATTCTTCTTTATTGCATTCTTCTTTTTTGCGTTCTTCTTGGCATTTTTCTTCTTCTTGGCATTCTTTTTGGCATTCTTCTTCTTTGATTCTTCTTTTTTGCATTCTTCTTTTTGGCATTCTTCTTGTTCTTCTTCTTCTTCTTCTTCTTCTTCTTCTTCTTCTTCTTCTTCTTTTTGGCATTCTTCTTCTTCTTCTTCTTCTGGCATTCTTCTTCTTCTTCTTCTTCTTCTTCTTCTTCTTCTTCTTCTTCTTCTTCTCTCTTCGCAATTCTTCTTCTTCGCAATTCTTCTTCTTCTTCGCAATTCTTCTTCTTCGCAATTCTTCTTCTTTTCTTCTTCGCAATTCTTCTTCTTCTTCTTCTTCTTCTTCTTCTTCTTCGCAATTCTTCTTCTCTTCGCAATTTTCTTCTTCTTCTTCTTCTTCTTCTCTTCTTCTTCTTCTTCTTCTTCTTCTTCTTTTCTTCTTCTTTTCTTTTTGCATTCTTTTTCTTCGTCTTTTGTGCATTCTTCTTCTTCGTCTTTTGTGCATTCTTCTTTTTGGCAGTCTTCTTCTTCTTTGTATTCTTCTACTTAGCATTCCTCTTCACCTGCCTGCAACCTGGCGAAACATGAGGATGATTATGTCTTTAGAGAGATAATTATGGAGATGCTCACCATCCTGGAATGAATATCTTTCTTAGTCTGCACTCTGCTATGACACTTACCTGTGGTCAAGCAGACGGTTGAATAGTCAGTGCCATGTGCAGTTACATCAGTGAAGAAGAGAGAGAGAGAGAGAGAGAGAGAGAGAGAGAGAGAGAGAGAGAGAGAGAGAGAGAGAGAGAGAGAGAGAGAGACAGAGACAGAGACAGACAGACAGACAGACAGACAGGCAGACAAGCTGACAGGCAGACAGATAGACAGACAGACAGACAGACAGACAGAGACACAGACACAGACAGAGGCACAGAGAGAGAGCAACAGACAGAAGAAGAAGAAGAAGAAGAAGAAGAAGAAGAAGAAGAAGAAGAAGAAGAAGAAAGAAAAGAAGAAGAACAAGAACAAGAACAAGAACAAAGAACAAGTAGAACAAGAAGAACAAGAAGAACAAGAAGAACATGTAGAACAAGAAGAACAAGAAGAACAAGACATATTCTCGAAGCAACAGGCACACACACAGACAGCAGACAGCACACTGATAACTTCCCTTTGCTTGTATAAATTTATCATTTTTAAAACATAAAATTTCAAAACGATAGCTTAAAAAAGAATGCAATGTAAATATCAGATACATATTTCTGAAAACCACACACAGCACGATAACTTCCAAAACAATGACGAAGGAAGAAAGCGGTGTGTTTGTAAATAGAAAGACCAGAGGACAGAGACAAGCCAAACCACAGACACATAGAGTGCACAGCGTGAAAAGAGAGAAAGAAAGGAAACATACAAAGAAGAAAGAAAGAGACATAGATAATAGATAGATAGATAGAAGATAGATAGATAGATAGATAGATAGATAGATAGATAGATAGATAGATAGATAGATAGATAGATAGATAGATAGATAGATAGACAGATAGATAGATAGATAGATAGATAGATAGATAGATAGATAGATAGATAGATAGATATATAGATAGATAGATAGATAGATAGATAGAAGATAGATAGATAGATAGATAGATAGATAGATAGAAAGAAAAAAAAAAAGACAGATAAAAGAGAGAAAGAAGAAAGAAAAAGAAAGAAAGAAAGAAAGAAGATAATAGATAGATAGATAGATAGATAATAGATAGATAGATAGATAGATAGATAGATAGATAGATAGATAGATAGATAGATAGATAGATAGATAGATAGAAGAGAAAGAAGAAAGAAAGAAAGAAGACAGACAGACAGACAGACAGACAGACAGACAGAAGGACAGAAAGAAAGAAAGAAAGACAGACAGACAGACAGACAGGACAGACAGAAGACAGACAGACAGACAGACAGAAGAAGAAGAAAGAAAGAAAGAAAGAAGAAGAAAGAAGAAGAAAGAAAGAAAGAAAGATAAGAAAGAAAGAAAGAAAGACAGAAAAGAAAGAAAGATAAAAAAGAAGAAAGATAGAAAGACATACTGACAGAAAGGAAGAAAGGGGGATTCAAAAAAAACAAAGAACGAAAGAAAGAGGAAAGTCATAGACAAACACATAGAAATACATACATACAGAACCACAGAGAGACAGAGACAGAGACAGAGACAGAGGCAGAATACCGATAAAAAAGACAGAGAAAATACCGATGAAAAAAAGACAGAGAGAAAGCAAGAAAGAAAGACATAGAAAATAAATAACAACACAGAAAAAGAAAGAAAGAAAGAAAAGAAAGAAAGAAAGAAAGAAAGAAAGAAAGAAAGAAAGAAAGAAAAAAGAAAGAAAGAAAGAAAGAAAGAAGAACAGAAAGAAGCCAAAAAGAAAGTCCAACAAGACAGAAGACAGACAGACAGAAGACAGACAGACAGACAAAGACAGACAGACAGAAACAGACAGATAGAAAAAGCAACAAGGTTAAAGATGTGCGATTACATGGAAATACAAATTTAATGTTAAAGACAATCGAGAAAGAAAACAACTTTAAAACAAAAGCTCGAATCTTAAAAAGAGAAGAAAACAAAAGAAAAAAAGACCGATAGAAAGAAAAACTGACAGGAAGGAAAGAAAGGAAAAAATAGAAAAGCGAAAGAAAGAAGACAGAAATATGGACAAGTAAAAATTGAAAGAAAAAAGACTATGTTTAAAAATAGAAAGACTGAAAGAAAGATGCAAAAAGAAAGCAAAAGAAGAAAGAAAGAAAGAAAGAACAAGACAGAAAGAAAGAAAGAAAAAAAGAAAGAAGAAGAAGAAAGAAAGAAAGAAAGAAAGAAGAAAGAAAGAAAAGAAAGAAAGAAAGAAAGAAAGAAAGAAAGAAAGAAGAAAAGAAAAAAAAGAAAGAAAGAAAGAAAGAAAGAAAGAAAAGAAAGAAAGAAAGAAGAAAGAAAGAAAGAAAGAAAGAAAGAAAGAAAGAAAAAAGAAAAAAGAAAGAAAGAAAGAAAAAGAAAAGAAAGAAAGAAAGAAAGAAAGAAAAAAAAAAGAAAGAAAAAAAGAAAGAAAGAAAGAAAGAAAGAAAGAAAAAAGAAAAAAAAGAAAAAGAAAGAAAGAAGAAGAACGAACGAACGAAAGGATGAATGAAAGAAATAAAGAGAGGGAAAAAAGCAGGAGAGAAAAGTCAAGATAAGAACAGAAAAAAGAAAAAAATGGAGACAGGAAGGAAGAAAAAAAGAAAAAAGAAGGAGAGAATGAAAGAAAATACACAAGGACATTTATGCGCAAATACAACAGGAAATTTGGATAATGAAAAACAGTACTGCCATTTCTGCGATTTCCTCTTTAAAAAATCATGTAAGATAGAGAGAGAGAGAGAGAGAGAGAGAGAGAGGAGAGAGAGGAGAGAGAGAGAGAGAGAGAGAGAGAGAGAGAGAGAGAGAGAGAGAGAGAGAGAGAGAGAGAGAGCACTATTCTGTTTTCAAACATCGTCAAAAACTGACAATAAATATCTACTTTTACCTCTCAAACTATTTTTTTCTCTATTCCTCGTGACCTCCACACACACACACACACACGCGCGCGCACACACACACACACACACACCACAACACCACACACACACCACACACACACACCACCACCACCACCACCACCACACCACCACCACCACCTCACTACACACCCCCATCACGACAAAAACACTATACATCTTTTACCTTTTTCGAAGCGGAGCCAAACTCTTCTGTCCAATCTTTGTGTTACTTTTTCAGTGTTGTGTTTTCTGTGGTGGTCAGACTAGCCAAGTAAAACCAGGAGCCAGAGAGTCTGTTTTCTGTTTGGGTGACTGCTGAAAGTCTGGCACTGGGTCTAGAACGGTTCGGACGACCCCTGCAAAAGGCTGACCAACGGGTCGTCTGCTGGACTTTGGAGAGCGGAGAAATGGAAGAAGCCCCGTCTGCCCAGTGGTTTTATCGCAACGTGCTAGCGCTGGGCCCACCTACACTGTCTCGTCACGCGCGCGCGTGCGTGCGTTCGTGTTTGCGTGCGTGTTTGTGCGCGTGCGTGTGTGAGGAGGGTACGTGTAGTTGTGTGTGTGTCGCGGTCTGTTGCTTGTGGCGCGTGGCTTTGGGAGTGTTTGTGGGTGTGTGTGTGTGTGTGTGTGTGTGTGTGTGTGTGTGTGTGTGTGTGTGTGTGTGTGTGTGTGTGTGTGTGTGTGTGTGTGTGTGTGATGGTGGTGGTTTGCTTTGCCTTGGGCTCGCTGGTGTTGGGGTTGTGTGTGTGTGTGTGGGGGGGGGAGGTGGTGCGATCGTATGTGTATGTGTCTACGTATGGACACACACACACACACACACACACACACACACACACACAGATATCTTATATTTTATTATTATTTTATTTCTCTCTTGTGTGTGTGTTGTGTGTTGTGTAATTATATTTTTTAGAGGGAGGGTGCGTGGGTGTGAGATCAGTAGCAGTAGTGTTAGAAGTGCAGGGTCGGTGTGATGGTGTATAGTGAGGCTTTTTCTGGGCTAACATCAGCAGGACACCGCCTCCTACGCCCCTTACTAACAGCAGTATTGGCTCAGTCTTTGGTCAGGCTGGCTGAGTCACCCACCCGGGGTGGCACCCACCACCACAACGTGACCTCTAGTCACCTTTTCCATAACTCAACCACCGACATAAAGCACTGGCAACACAGCACAGACTGCAGTGTATGGGGAATCCATTCTGAGGTCACTCTAAAGCCCGAACACAGTGAGGCTGTAAGTCACAGACAATAACTGTTGTTCAAGTGCCTGATGGTCAGTGATGACCAGGATGATGATGTGATGCTGCTGCAAATAGAAGTGCATCTGCTTCGAGACTACTCAACAGCTAGCTTTGCGCTCTACGCTTCCTATCAAAATCTATTCCAACATCAGCCAGGCCCTAAAGACACAGACACCTGCAGTGTTGGCCAGGTCATTTGAACAATACTCTCAAACCCGTATGAGTAAAGTGGATGAAGCTCGACTGTATGGTGACTGAGCGAATGCAGTGTTGGCACACAGTGCTCTGTTGCCAGACACAAAAGCAGACAGAAAGACAGACAGACAGACAGACAGACAGACGAAGAGACACAGACATTCAAGTATACAAACATACAGACATATAGACAGACAGACAGACATACAGACAGACACAAAGACAGAAGAACAGACAGACAGGTATAACACTTTAGGAGTGGTGAAGGACATTGATGGCAGACAACGTTGTGTTTTTTTGTGGGGGATGGGAAAAGAAAGGATTGGGTGTCATTGTCGTTGAGATTTTTTCTGTGGGAAAGTGTGAGTAAGAAGATACTTCACAGAGAGAGAGAGAGAGAGAGAGAGAGAGAGAGAGAGAGAGAGAGAGAGAGAGAGAGAGAGAGAGAGAGAGAGAGAGAGAGAGAGAGAGAGAGAGAGAGAGAGAGAGAGAGAGAGAGAGAGAGAGAGAGAGAGAGAGAGAGAGAAATGAAATGAAAATGTTTTTATTGAACATCAGCCTTGGGCCACAATTCAAAACGAAGTGGGAGATGGGGGAGTGGATGTATGTGCATATAACGAATTTGTTCAAAGTCTCATCATAAAGCAACGGTACACACTTGATACAACGCATCTTTTTCACTATTAGATCAAGATCTATTTTCTTTACATAAGCTCTGCCACTGTCTGTCTTCTTCGAATAGCACGGAATAAAAATGTTGCTAGCTGCACTGAACGACATCTACTACGTGCCTGAAGAAGAAAAGGCATAGGCACATGAAGAAGATCTTTCAGGTAACTGGTTCGTATATCTGTATATAATGGACGAATATATATTAGATGGTATTCATCTTCAATAACGTTTTTGCACAAAGAACAGTTTTTATCTTGATTGTTGTTGCTGTATCGGTTGAGATTATTATTTAAAGGAAGAACATTCATTCTGGCGTGTGACAGTGCAATTCTGAAACAATAAATATCAATACTATGAAGATACAATTCTTTTTCAAAAACAGTATGTTGCATACCTATTACTCTCTCTCATGACACCTGACCACTCCTGAATAAACATATCAATTAATCTTTGCTTGAATGCACTAAGGAATCCCTGAATATCACCAACACCCTGTTGTAGCCAAACAATATTAAACCCTGAATTGCACAACAATTCCCTTACACTTGCTACCCAACATTTTTTACCTTTCTGATCTAGAATTAATTGCATTTCGTAGGCCTGTCTTGGCAACCTCTGATTACTCATTTGTAGTAATTTTAACCAATATCTAACTGCACAAATATATGAGTTTATGAATAAAGGATATCTGGCAACTTCCCCATAAACCATTTTATTTGGTGTTTTAACAGGAACTCCCAGAAAACGTTTACAAGCCATCAAATGTATTTTTTCTACATGTTCTAAGCGATTTACTCCCCATACTTCAGATGCATATAGCAATATTGGCTTAATTTTTACATCAAAAACTTTAAAATAAACCTGGTAAGAAATATCTTTGTTTTTTTTAAATGCTCTAATTAAACTTATTAGTGCTTTTTTCCCTTTTACACACAAATGTTCTGTACCCAGCCTATGACAAAGTTTTGTCGTAAAAACATACCCCAAATAACAATATTTATTTACAACTTCTAACTTTTTATCTCCTAAAAAACATTCCTCATCCTTACCCAAAACCCCTCCTTTCCTAAAGACCATAACTTTGGTTTTATCTGTATTAATGTTTAATTTCATATCCACACAACACTTATGGAGAATATTCAACTGATTTTGCAGGCCTACAGGAGTAGAAGACAACAAAACAAGAGAGAGAGAGAGAGAGAGAGAGAGAGAGAGAGAGAGAGGAGAGAGAGAGAGAGAGAGAGAGAGAGAGAGAGAGAGAGAGAGAGAGAGAGAGAGAGAGAGAGAGAGGAGAGAGAGAGAGAGAGAGTTTGTGTAAAATGAATGAATAAAGAAAGGAACATTATTTTTAGGGCGAAGGGGATTGGGCACTAGGATTTTTGCCTTCAAGCTGTACAGAGGGAAGTGGGTAAAAACAATCTGAAAAATAAGAAAGAAAGAGACTTATATCCGTAAGGGGACAGAAAACATTGGCACTGGAGGAGTGTATGTAAATTCCTTTTGTCTGCAGTGAACAACCATTATTATGCCAAGAATCTATTTCAGATGTTGTCTATAATGGTCTAAGGTGTATGTGTGGGTTTGTGTGTAAGTAAGTCTTCAATTATATGTGTGTGTATGTGTGTGTGTGTTTGTGTGTGTGTGTGTGTGTGTGTGTGTGTGTGTGTGTGTGTGTGTGTGTGTGTGTGTGTGTGTGTGTGTGTGTGTGATAAAGAGGATTAGTATGGGATGATTAGCAATTTATTTTGATTTGCAGAGATTTTACCTAGTGCAGGAAAGCATGGCTCTGTCATTCTTTGAAGCAATGGTTTAAATTTCAGACCAGAGACAAACCAGAGGCAGATCAGAGACAGACCAGAGACAGACCAGAGGCAGACCAGAGACAGACCAGAGACAGACCAGAGGCAGACCAGAGACAGACCAGAGGCAGACCAGAGACAGACCAGAGACAGACCAGACAGACCAGAGACAGACCAGAGCCAGACCCGTGGTGCAGAGGTAACGCACCTGCCTGGACAGCGAACAGTCCGGTTAGGAGATGTACAATGGCTCTATCCCCATTTGGGGCCAAAACTTTTTCCCATCCATTAAACCGTGAGTGGTGATGTGGATAATATAATCTCTCGGATGAGACGATAAACCGAGGTTTCGTGTGTTACAATCATTATTTAGCATACGTAAAAAACACATCAACAAGAGAGTTGTCACTGGCCAAATTCTGTATCAAAACCCACTGTGATAGGGAAACAAACACAGCTGGCAGACAGAAAGAAAACATGGAGGACGCTGCTCTTGGGTGGTAACGCACACTACTCCAGCAACCTGAGTCGTGCAGAGAAATCTGCTATGACTTCAAAGAGGTATAAAGAAAATGAAATATATAACAGCATAGAATGTAGGGGTGGATGGGAGAGGATGATAAACAGGAATTTGCTTTGCCAAACATTAATAAATAATATTGTCTATCTCTGTCTGAGGGAGTGTGTGTTGTGTTGTTGTGTGTGTGTGTGTGTGTGTGTGTGTGTGTGTGTGTGTGTGTGTATGTGTGTGTGTGTGTGCTTGTGTGTGGGTTGGTGGGTTGTGTTTGTGTGTGTGTTTGTGTGTGTGCGTGTGTTTGTGTGTTGCGTGTGTTTGTGTGTGTGTGTATTGTGTGTGTGTTTGTATGTGTTGTATGTTTGTGTGAGTAATAGAGAGAGAGGGAGGGAGAGAGAAAAAAAAGAGAAAGAGAGACACAGAGAGAGAGAAAGAGAGACACAGCAGAGAGAGAAAGAGAAACAGACAGACAAAAATAGACAAACAGACAGACAGAGTACGAGAGAGCGAGAGCTCTTGCCAATCATTATGCATCAGAAATTCCCCATCATTACCATAACTAAAACTTTTATATAGCTTTTATAATATATTCATTTCAATATATAAATAAATATGTTATCATTGCCATCACTAATACTACAATCCTGAAAAGCATCTGCCATTATCATCTTCATCATCATCAACGTCACATTGTCAAAGCTTAAACTCTTCAGACCATGCTTTCCAACTTAGTTCCCAAACTCAAATAAGAAAATAGAAAGAGGCATGTGTGTGATGCTCGCATCTAGCACATCACAGATTGCAGGGCTGCTGCTGCTGCTGCTGCTCTCCACGCACACATCGTTGATGTAGATGAGTTGGTGCCAGCTTCACAACAGAGCGGTGTGGGTGTATTGTATGTCCTGCTTATCACCCAAGAGTAGTCCCCCCTCTGTTGTCTGACTGAGCCAGTGTAGTATTGACACACAGTGCTCTGCTGCCAGACAGACAGACAGACAGACAGACAGACAGACAGACAGATAGACAGACAGACAGACGAAAAGACAACAGACGGAGGTAATGTCCAGACACCAGAGTAGACAGGATCAGACAGACAGTGCAGATTTACACAAGGCGGCCAGATAGACAGGCAGACAGACAGACAGACAGACAGACAGACAGACAGACAGACAGACAGGGCAGAAAGACAGACAGACAGACAGACAGACAGACAGATAGTAAGGGCGGGCAGATAGACAGGCGGACAGACAGACAGGCAGACAGGCAGACAGACAGACAGTCAGAAGACAGACAGACAGACAGGTACGTAGTACTCTTTAGGAGTGGTGAAGGAAAGCAGCGTGGGTTAGCGAGCGAGTTCTTTGGCATTACTTCTTGGGTTTTGTGGGCTGTAGGGAAGAACTGTTCCGTTGTCTTTCTCTAAATCTGTGCTTTTAACAAAGATATGTGCAGGTGATGTGGAGAGCGAATCGGCAACGAAAGGAGAGAAAATGTAGAGTTAGAACTCGCTATGTATGTATGAGATGTATGTATGTATGTTGTATGTATTGTTATAGTACTCGTAGTGTACTAGTATGTTTGTATGTATGTATGTATGTATGTAGATGTATGTATGTATGTATGTATGTATGTATGTATGTATGTATGTATGTATGTATGTTTTGTATGTATGTATGTATGTATGTGTGTTGTATGTGTTTTGTATGTTGTATGGTGTATTGGTAGTTGTCTGTATGTCTGTCTGTCTGTCATGTATGTATGCTCTTGTATGTATGTATGTATGTATGTATGTATGTATGTATGTATGTATTATTATCTATTTATCTATCTATCTATCTATCTATTATCTCTCTATCTCTCTCTATCTATCTTCTTCTATCTTCTATCTCTCTATCTCTCTATCTCTCTATCTCTCTATCTATCTATCTGTCCTATCTGTCTATCTCTCTATCTCTCTATCTCTCTATCTCTCTATCTATCTATCTTCTATCTATCTATCTTCTATCTTCTCTATCTTTCTATATCTATCTATCTTCTATCTATCTCTTCTATCTATCTCTCTCCTATCTATCTCTTCTATCTATCTATTTATCTGTCTATCTATTTCATCTATCTATCTCTATCTCTCTATCTATCTCTCTCTATCTATCTATCTGTCTATCTATCTATCTATCTATCTATCTATCTATCTCTCTATCTATCTATCTATTATCTATCTATCTTTTATCTATCTCTCTACTCTCTATCTATCTCTATCTATCTATCTATCTATCTATCTATCTATCTATCTATCTATCTATCTTCTAGTCTGTCTGTCTGTCTGTCTAGCTAGCTAGCTAGCTAGTCTGGCGACCATGGGGGCACCCCAGATGTCTTGACAACCAGTTCCCTCCATTCCTCTCTCTGTTCTGCCTTTCTCAAAGTGTTGTTGAGTTCTAGACCTGTCCATTCGCTGATGTTGTCCTCCCATCTCTTCTTGGTCTGCCTCTTTTTCTTCCTCCTTGGACAGTGCCTTGCAGTATTGTTTTTGCAAGTTTATTTGATTATGTGACATGCCCGTCTCATCTAAGTTTACGCTTCTTTACGATTGATAGAGGGTTTTCGTTGGGACCAATGATTTGCTAGATTCTGTTATACACGTCTTCGTTGCTTATGTGGTCTCTGTAGGAGATGACAAGGAATCTCCGGAAGCATCTCCTCTCTACTGCCTGTACTATTCTCTCCAAATCAGCAGTATCATTCACAGGCATACAGGAATATGGATATGACAAGGGAGGGCATTAGTCTCATCTTGGAGTTGAGTGAAATATTTCTATCTTTCCAGATGGTGTTCAGTTTTGACAGTGCTGGTATCGTCTGTGCAATCCTGCATACTACCTCTGGCTTGGACTCCTTGTTTGATACAACGGCTCCCAAGTACTTGCAGCTTTGAATCGTTTCCAGCTTCTGGTCATTGACCTTGATATCAGTGCTGACGCCCTTGGCGTTATTGGTC
>CM060336.1:46377070-46379570 GCA_030674155.1 Stramonita haemastoma
CTCTTTCTTTCTCTGTCTCTGTTTGTGTCTATCTCTGTCTGTCTCTGTGTCTGTCTCTGTGTCTGTATGTTTGTCTGTCTCATTGTCTCTGTGTCTTTTTGTCTGTGTCTCTCTCTGCCTCTCTCTCTGTGTCTCTCTCAACGTGTTTCTGTCTCTCTCTATCCCTCACTGTGTCTCTGTCTCTATCCTTCTGTCTGTGTGTTTGTCTGTTTCGGTATCTCTGTCTGTCTCTCTCTCTCTCTGTCTCCGTCTCCTGTTTGTCTCTGTCTGTCTATTTTTTATCTGTCTGTCTGTCTCCTGTCTCCTTTCTGTCTGTCTGTCTCTGTCTGTCTGTCTGTCTCTGTCTGTCTGTCTGTCTATCCTCCCATTTTGTCTGTCTGACTCTCTGTGTCTCTGTTTGTCTCTCCTGTCTCGATCTGTCTCTCTCTGTGTCTGTCTCTCCCTGTCTCTCTCTCTGTGTCTGTCTCTCCCTGTCTCGATCTGTCTCTCTCTGTGTCTGTCTCTCCCTGTCTCTCTCTCTGTGTCTGTCTCTCCCTGTCTTGATCTCTCTCTCTGTCTGTCTCTCCCTGTCTCGATCTGTCTCTCTCTGTGTCTGTCTCTCCCTGTCTCGATCTGTCTCTCTCTGTGTCTGTCTCTCCCTGTCTCTCTCTCTGTGTCTGTCTCTCCCTGTCTTGATCTCTCTCTCTGTCTGTTCTCCTGTCCGATCTGTCTCTTCCTGCAGTATGTTCCTGCTCTTCTTTTGTGTCTTCTCTCCTGTCTTAACTTCCTTCTTTCTTCGTCTCTCCTTGTCTTGATTGTCTCTTTCTGTGTCTGTCTCCCTGCCTCTCTCTGTGCTGTCTCTCCTGTCTTGTCTCTCTCTCTTTCTCTGTCTGTCTCTTTCTGTCTCTCTGTCTCTCTCTGTGTCTGTCTCTCCCTGTCTCTCTCTCTCTGTCTGTCTCTCCCTGTCTCGATCTGTCTTCTCTGTGTCTTGTCTCTCCCTGTCTCGACCCTGTCTCTCTCTGTGTCTGTCTCTCCACGTGTTCTGTCTTCTCTTCTCTGTGTCCTGTCTCTCCTTCTCGTCTGTTGTCTTTCTGTGTACTGCTGTCTTCTCCCTGTCTCGACTGTCTCTCTCTGTGTCTGTCTTTTTCCCTGTCTCGTCTGTCTCTCTCTGTGTCGCTCTCTGTCTGTCTGTCTTCTCTGTCTGTCTGCTCTGTCTCTCTCTCTCTTTGTCTGTCTCTCCTGTCTCTGATCTGTCTCTCTCTGTGTCTGGTCTCTCTCCTGTCTCGATCTCTCTCTCTCTGTCTGTCTGCCTCTCCCTCTCTCTCCCCCTTTTCTCCCCCTCTTTCTCTCTCTCTCTATCTCTCTCTCACTGTCTCTGTCTCTGTCTCTGTTCTGTCTTTCTGTCTGTCTGCCTATCTGCCTGTCTCTTTCTCTCTTTCACTCTCCCCCCCCCCCTCTCTCTCTCTCCCTCTCTCTCTCCTCTCTCTCTCTGTCTGTGCGTGGTGTGTCGGCGCGCGTGCGTGTGTGTATGTGTGTGTGTATGTGTGTGTATCTGTATGTCTATGTGTGTGTGTAGGTGTGTGTGTGTGTCTGTCTGGTTTCTGTGTCCTGAGATCAATGGCTCCGAATTGACTTATAGGACAATAGATTGAGAAACTCCCTGACATAAAGCAAAGCCATAGGAACGGATCACAGCCAAAAGGCATTTCTCTGTCCAAACCACACACATGTAAAGTGCTATCATACATAACAAGAGAAAAAGAAAACCCCACAAACTGATAAGAAAATAATAACATAGATAATAACAATGTTGATAATGATATATGCAATTTGTATAGCGCTGAATCTTGTTAAAGCCAACAAATCAAAGCGCTTGCATTCAAGAACACCTGCACGTGTGTAATTGTTGCCCCCAGGTGAAGGGAGGGGGGGGTATAAAGGGGGGCATCCTGACGGCGTCACTGTGTCCCTCCCCCTCCCTCACCTCTGACATCCGCCCTGCTGACATCAGTCTGGCATGACCCTGACACTGCTGACATCAGTCTGGCATGGCCCTGACTCTGTGACATCAGTCTGGCATGACCCTGACTCTGTGACATCAGTCTGGCATGGCCCTGACTCTGCTGACATCAGTCTGGCATGGCCCTGACACTGCTGACATCAGTCTGGCATGGCCCTGACACTGCTGGGCATCAGTCTGGCATGGCCCTGACACTGCTGACATCAGTCTGGCATGGCCCTGACTCTGTGACATCAGTCTGACATGGCCCTGACTCTACTGACATCAGTCTGACATGGCTCTGACTCTGTGACATCAGTCTGGCATGGCCCTGACCTGTGACATCAGTCTGGCATGGCCCTGACTCTGCTGACATCAGTCTGGCATGGCCCTGACTCTGCTGACATCAGTCTGGCATGGCCCTGACTCTGCTGACATCAGTCTGGCATGGCCCTGTGCTGACATCAGTCTGGCATGGCCCTGTGCTGACATGTCTGGCATGGCCCTGACACTGCTGACATC
>CM060336.1:46384570-46399570 GCA_030674155.1 Stramonita haemastoma
GAATTTGTTATGGTTTATTTCCTTTTCTTCCAATTACTTCTTTTTTATCTTTGTTTTGTTGTATTTGCTCTTTGCTTTACTTCTGGGTTGCCCTTGTTTTATGCTGTTTTGAAGCTTGAGGTTTTGGCCTAGCCACTATTCTGTAGATATATCTGATGGGCAAACTAGTTATTGGGAGCTGTGTGTTTTGCTGAGTCCTGTGTTTACATAGGGGGCTCTGGGCACTGGCGTGGCGAGATGTATGTCCAATAAAACCGAGAGGACTTTGTGTTTTTTGTTAGTCTTGCTTGTTGTATGTATGTATGTTTGGTTGGTTGGTTGGTTGGTTGTGTTGGTTGGTTGGTTGGGTTGGTTTGGTTGGTTTGTTGTTGGTTGGCTGATTGGTTGGATGACTGGTTTGTTGGCTGACTGGCTGGCTGGTTGGGTGGTTGGCTGGTTGGAAGGTTGGTTAATTGATGTTTTCATTCCTTCTTTCTTTATTGCTTTAGTTATTTGTTTCTTTCTTTGTTGCATTCTTTCTTTTTAATATTACTTTCCTTTTCTCCCCTTTTCTTATTTATATTTTTTAGAAACGTCACAACGTTTTTACTAAGAAATGTTTCTATGCAATGCCTTTTAGGTGTAACTGTGTTAACAGAATGAATGAACACAAAAAGAAACGAATTAAGGAACAAACGAATGAATAAATCAATCAATGCGTTTTAGATGAATTACTATACTCTTTCATGCAGATGTTTAGCCAGTCAACCTTTTTGATTGATTCTTTTTAATTGATGGCTAATTGATTGATTAATGATCGGTTGATTGTTTGATTGACTAATTGATTGATTGGTTAATTGACTAGTCAACATGTCCACCAGATTTAGGTACTCATAACTGTAACCCTATGCCTCTCCCCCTTTCACTTTTCCCCCTATCAGGATTTTCGACCTTGGTCCAAAGTCAATTCTGTTGGAAAAAAAGTTGAATAGGTTTGCATTTTCAGGCTGTTGCTTCATGTAGTCCTATCCATCTGTGTGGCTACTCCCGCCCCCTCCTTCCATTCATATCACAATACAGTTGATTTCTCTTCTGCTGTCAACAGTTGTTTTGTCCTGGGCTGTAAGTGTGCTCAGAGAAGTTGCATTCCAAGTGGCAGGAAAGGTGTTCACAATCTGATTTCTGTCTCGTTCACCCACTGCACCCACTACAGACTTCTCTAGGTTCTTGCAGATTTGTTCTTGTTGGTGGTGCTGTTGGCGGTACTGTTCAGTGTTAACTTTGGGTGTGGGGCGTGCGTGTATGTGTGTGTGTGTGCAAGTGTGTGTATGGACGCACGTCTTTTTGTGTATGTGTGTATGTGCATTTCTTTTTTTTAAATTACTTATTTATTTTATTTTATTCTTTTATATCGGGGATAATGGGATAAGCACTCATGTGCTTTTTTTCATCCAGTCACCGTGTGTATGCAGTTGTGTAAATATTGTCATCTGTTCCCACCGGCACACGATGGCCTACTCTTACGAAAAGCGGAACAGGATTTAACGTGTGCGCAAGATGTTCTGCGTGCGTTCGCACACGGGCCTCGATTTACAGTCTCATCCGTTTCTTTTGTGTGTGTGTGTGTGTGGTGTGTGTGTGTGTGTGTTGTGTGTGTGTGTGTGTGTGTGTGTGTTGTGGTGGGTGTGTGTGTGTGTGTGGTGTGTGTGTGTTGCACGCTCGCGCCGCGCAATCTGTGGTAGTGTGGTCGTGGTGTGTTCATGCTTGCAACCACATGCTCACGCACGCCAAAACCCAAACATCCATTGACAGTGAAGCTCCGCACACTCTGACGGCCAACACACACTGCTTTGAGTGTGCAGTCACCAGCAAGGACGTCCTGTGATGGACACAGGCTGATTCCTCACAGGAGTGGTCAGCCACCGACATGGTACACCTGTCTTCGTCCTGGCTACAGGCTGACATGGCTGTAGAGAGTTTGACTTCTTTATTGTACATGATGACATAGCTGCGAGTGTTTGGCTTCTTCTTGATTGTACATGAGGTCACGCCTATAGAGTGTTTGGCTTCTTCTTTATTGTACATGATGACACGCCTATAGAGTGTTTGGCTTCTTCTTGATTGTACATGATGACACGCCTATAGAGTGTTTGGCTTCTTCTTGATTGCTATATGATGACAGCCTATAGAGTGTTTGGCTTCTTCTTGATTGTACATGATGACACGCCTATAGAGTGTTTGGCTTCTTCTTGATTGTACATGATGACACGCCTATAGAGTGTTTGGCTTCTTCTTGATTGCTATATGATGACATGCCTATAGAGTGTTTGGCTTCTTCTTGATTGTATATGATGACATGCCTATAGAGTGTTTGGCTTCTTCTTTATTGTACATGAGGTCACGCCTATAGAGTGTTTGGCTTCTTCTTGATTGCTATATGATGACATGCCTATAGAGTGTATGGCTTCTTCTTGATTGTACATGAGGTCACGCCTATAGAGTGTTTGGCTTCTTCTTGATTGCTATATGATGACATGCCTGTACAGTGTTTGGCTTCTTCTTTATTGTACATGAGGTCACGCCTATACAGTGTTTGGCTTCTTCTTGATTGTACATGAGGTCACGCCTATACAGTGTTTGGCTTCTTCTTGATTGTACATGAGGTCACGCCTATAGAGTGTTTGGCTTCTTCTTGATTGCTATATGATGACATGCCTGTACAGTGTTTGGCTTCTTCTTGATTGCTATATGATGACATGCCTATAGAGTGTTTGGCTTCTTCTTGATTGCTATATGATGACATGCCTATAGAGTGTTTGGCTTCTTCTTGATTGCTATATGATGACATGCCTATAGAGTGTTTGGCTTCTTCTTGATTGCTATATGACGTCATGCCTGTACAGTGTTTGGCTTCTTCTTTATTGCTATATGATGACATACCTATACAGTGTTTGGTTTCTTCTTTATTGCTATATGATGACATACCTATACAGTGTTTGGTTTCTTCTTTATTGCTATATGATGACATACCTATACAGTGTTTGGCTTCTTCTTTATTGCTATATGATGACATACCTATACAGTGTTTGGTTTCTTCTTTATTGCTATATGATGACATACCTATACAGTGTTTGGCTTCTTCTTTATTGCTATATGATGACATACCTATACAGTGTTTGGCTTCTTCTTGATTGCTATATGATGACATACCTATACAGTGTTTGGCTTCTTCTTGATTGCTATATGATGACATACCTATACAGTGTTTGGTTTCTTCTTTATTGCTAAATGATGACATACCTATACAGTGTTTGGTTTCTTCTTTATTGCTATATGATGACATACCTATACAGTGTTTGGCTTCTTCTTAATTGCTATATGATGACATACCTATACAGTGTTTGGCTTCTTCTTGATTGCTATATGATGACATACCTATACAGTGTTTGGTTTCTTCTTTATTGCTGGTGTGTTGTCGTAAAGCTTGGCATTGACAGATTTTTTCCTCAAGCAGATTAGTCATCTGGAACTGTTGAGATTGAGTGTCATGAGAATACTACAGTAAGCCATGCCACACCACGCCCCTCTGTACTACACTCTACTACACTCTACTACACTTCACTCCACTCCACTCCAATCCAACCCAATACACCCCACCCCACCCCACTCCACTCCACTCCACCCCACCCTACCCCAATCCACTCCACTCCACTCCACTATACTACACAACACCCTATTTGTTGTGTGGTGTCCCTCAGGGATCAGTTCTGGGCCCTCTTCTTTTTACCCTCTATACTGCTCCACTGTCACATATAATAGACCGTCATCATATCAATTATCACTTTTATGTCGACGACTCGCAGATTCAAAGCAGTGACACACCTGAAAATCTTCCTTCTCTCTTGACAAATATGACCAGCTGCCTTTAAGATATCCAACACTGGATGATACAAAACTAATTACAACTAAATGCAGATAAAACCGAAGCCATGCTCGTAGGCACCAAACACAAACTGTCCTCCATTCCAACAACTTCAATAGAATTCGGCAATACGTCAGTTCCGCTATCCACTTCTGTGAAGTATCTAGGAGTCGTTGTCGACAACACTCTCTCCATGCAAAAATTCATTACCCAAACCTGTCAGTCATGCTACTATCAACTACGGCGTATTAGCACAATTCGAAAGTACCTGTCCACTGATGCAACATCCAAACTTGTCACTTATCTTATTCTCTCACGTCTGGACTATTGCAATTCTCTTTTGGCTGATCTGCCAGCATCATCCATCCACTCCCTTCAACGTATACAAAACTCTGCAGCTCGTCTGGTCCTCAGAAAGGAAAAATCTGAGCACATTACTCCTCTCTTGCAATCTCTCCACTGGCTGCCCGTACCACAGAGAGTAAACTACAAGATCAATACCCTCTGTTACAAATGTCTCCACAATACTGCACCCTCCTACCTCTGTGAATGTCTTCACTTGTACACACCTTCTCGCTCCCTCCGCTCGTCGGCAGATACTTTGTCCTTAAGAATACCCAGATTCAACCTATCTACCGTCGGCGCCGCTCTTTCTCTGTTTCTGGTCCATCGATCTGGAACGACCTTCCTCTCTCCCTCCGGCAAAAGCCTACTTATGACACTTTTAAATCCAACCTCAAGACACACTTATTTCAAACCTAAGTTTTTCTCCTTCCGCTTCCATCACTTACCTGTCCCTGCCTTCAACATCCACCTGCCAAAGTGCTTAACGTTTGTAGGTGTGTGGTGTGCGCGCGCGTGCTGCGTGCGTGCGTGGGTGTGTATATTTGAATTTTTTAAAACTGTAAATTGTTGTTGATTGTGTGTTGTGTAGGTCGAATGCAAGCGCTTTGATTTGTTTTTACAAGATATAGCGCTATACAAATTCCATGTATTATTATTATCACTCACACTCACTCAGTCCCATGTCCCAAAGGACGTAGGGGGGACATGAGAGAAGACGCAACAGAGATCTTTTTCCATGCTTCACGATCCTGTGTGGCTAGTAGGAGGTGTTGTAGGGGTTGGGCGGTCCAGTCTTTGATGTTGTCAACCCATGATTTCTTTTGGCGGCCTCTTCTTCTCTTGCCCTCGACTGTTCCTTACAGGATGGTTTTTGCTAGGGTGTTGTGTCTTGTGGTGTGACCAAACCACATCAGCTTTCTCCTCTTTATGGTGGAGAGCAAAGGCTCTTGGGGCCCACACGCTTTTTGATTTCTTCTTTCACATAGTTCTTGGTCTTGTGTTCTTTGTATGATATTTTGAGAAGTCTTCTGTGGCACTTGTTCTCGAATGCTTGGATTCTCCTCTCTAACTCTGCTGTCAGAGTCCATGATTCACAGCCATATAGGAGGATAGATATCACGAGGGATTTGTAAAGGTGGTATTTGGTGCCGAAGCTGATGTTGCTTCTGATGATCTTCTCGAGTCTGACTAGAGCAGATGTTGCTGTTGCAATGCGAGCTTTCACTTCATTGTTTGATGTGCCATCTTTTGTTAGGATGGAGCCTAAGTATTTGAATTGGCTCACCTCTTCTAGTGTTTCTCCATTCATCTTTATTTCCGTGATGTCATTACTTGCGCTGTTGACCATGATCTTTGATTTCTCTGTACTGACCTCCATGCCGTATGCGCTCGCTCGATCTGTTAAATTGTCTGTGAGGATCTGCAGTTCTTGTTTGCTGCTGCCCATGAGGTCAATGTCATCTGCAAATCTGAGGTTGCAAAGGGGTCTTCCACCAATGGAGATGGAAGTGTGGTGGTTTTGCAGTGTCTCTGTCATGATGTTTTCGAGGAAGAGGTTGAAGAGTACAGGTGAGAGAAAGCAGCCCTGGCGAACCCCAACCGTGGTCTTGAAGAACTCGCCCACGTGGTTGTTCATGAAAACTGCACATTTTGCGTTCTCGTACAGAGCCTTGATGACTTCAATTAGGCAGCTGTCAATGTTGAAGTGCCTGAGTACTTGCCAGAGGCCGTCATGCCATACCCTGTCAAAGGCCTTTTTGAAGTCTATGAAATTGTGGTACAAGTCTTTTTGGTGTTGGAGATGCTTCTCTATCAGAATTCTCAGATTGAAAATTTGTTCCATTGTGCTGCGTTTTGGTCTAAAGCCCGCTTGTTCTTCTGCCAGGAGTTTTTCTGCTTGGTTTTTCAGTCTGTTGAGGACTACCTGCAGCATGATCTTGCTAGGATGACTTATGAGACTGATGGTTCTGTAGTTCTGGCATTTCTTGAGGTTTGCTTTCTTTGGCAGGGGTATTACAAGAGACTGTGTCCATTCTTTTGGCCATTCTTTGGTGTCGTGGATCTTCTGACAATGTTCTGTGAATCGCCTTGCTGTTTCATTCCCTCCATTTTTTATGAGTTCAGCTGGGATGTTATCAATTCAAGGGGACTTCCCCTTCTTCAATTGTTTAATAGCTGCATCTACTTCACACCTTAGTATTGGTGGGTCTTTATCTTGGTGTTCGGGGGGTTTGTCAGAAACTATGTTGGTATCTGGGCGTAGTGGGTAGTTGTACAATCCCTCACAGTATTCTGTCCAGCGTTGGAGGATGGCATTGTTTTCCGTTAAAAGATTTCCTTCTTTGTCTTCAATAACAGAGGCTATAGGCTGTGTGGTTTTCGTTAGTGCTTTCAAAGTGTCGTAAGCTGTTTTGCTGTTTCCCTTGGTCATTCCAGCTTCGATGTTGTTGCATTGTTCTTCTATCCACGCCTCTTTGGCTTCTCTCATCTTTTTCCTCACTTCTCTGTGGCTATCCATGTACTTCTTGTAAGCTTCTTGACTTGTGAACTTTTGTTTCTTAAGTTCTCTTCTTTTGTCGCAGAGGTCAAGAACCTCATTTGTCACCCAGGGTTGTTTCTTTGTTCTGCTTCTTCCTAATGTTTCTTCTGCTGCTGTCGTTAGCACTTCTTTGATGTTGTTGGCCAATGTGTCCACATCATTGTCGATGGCTGTGAGTGCGGCGAACTTTCCTCCTATGTTGGCTTGGAAGATCTCAACCACTGTTGGGTCTTTGAGTTTTTCCAGGTCGAATCTTATGCGTGGGCTTTTTGGCTGTTGTTTTGCTTTCAGTTTCAGTCTGATGGTGGTAAGTACAAGGTCGTGGTCACTGCCAATGTCAGCTCCTGGAATGTTCTTGTGTTTGCCTTGTTTATGCTGGATTTGAATCTTTGGGGTGACAGAATGTAATCAATTTGATTATGAATCAGACATTTGGTGAGTGCCAGGTTGATGTTCTGGATGGCTTGTGAGGCTGGAGTGTGTTAGCCAAAGTCAGTTTGTGCTTCTTTGCGAATTCCAGTAGCCGCTGTCCTCTGTCATTTGTTTCTCCCAGTCCAAATCGTCCTGTGGTTCCTGCCCAGGTGTCATAGGCATCAGGTCCCACCTTAGCATTCCAGTCGCCTTCCACAATAAGGATGTCTTTTTTGGGCGTTTTGGAGATGACGTTTTCAAGTTCTTCATAGAATTCTTCTATCTGATCATCATCGTAGTCAGATGTTGGAGCATACACTTGGATGATGGTGAGATTCTGGGTTTTGCAGAAACTCTGATTGAGATGAGTCTGCTGGATACTGGTGTGCAGCTGATGATGCTTGACACAATCTCTTTCCTGACAATAAAGCCTACTCCATGTTGATGTAGTTTCTCTTCTCCGCTGTACCATATTTTGTGGCCGTCTTGCGTGGTTGTTTCTCCGAAGCCAATCCATCTGACTTCTGCAAGCCCTATGATGTCCCATTCATACCTCTGTAATTCATGTGTAAGTTCCTGTACTCTTCCTGTTTGGTACAGAGTCCTTACATTCCATGTACCAATGGTTGCCCCTTTAGCTGGAAGCTTTAGACTTGGTTCTGCCCCAGTAGCACACTTGTCGCTCCCACCCTGGAGGCTTGCAGTGGGTAGCGCGGTCGTTGTTGATCCGGGCCTCGACCGATCCGGCATGTCTTTCTGTTTGTTTTTCTCATCATGTCCTTGCAGTGGGCTTGAGGAAGCTTGGTGGCGCCCATCTCCTCTCCAAGACTCCTACTGGTGGATAAGAATGCACCAGCCCCTCACAACGTTTCGCCCGCCAGTAGAAGCGGTTACCGGGGTGTGGTGGGTTAAGGACCCGGACCCAGAAGTGAGAGTTGAGTGCCAAGTGAGGACCAGTGCTCCCGTCCATCCCGAAGGATGCTACTGCCAGGTTTACAAAGGTACCACCTCTCCTTAAGCACCCCATACACCCCATTATTATTATACCGCTCTCCAAATCCATGGCAATTAAAGTGAAAAGCTGACAGCGGCAGTGTGCAGTAAATGCCAGGCTGTCCCTGTGCTGACGCTGCTGACTGCAGACATGACGCACAGCCCGCAGCCTGTCCCCGCCTCCCCAGCGACATTGAGACACGCACACCATGGCGTTTGGCTTCCCCTTTACTGCCGCCATGTTGTCATCAGCACCAGCGATGGACGATTCCCTCCACTTGCCAATCTGTCAGCAGGAGTTATGGCTCTTGACAGCGTGACCTTTCCTTGTTCACAGTTTTTCTTTCACTTTGTTTTTATCTTTTTACTTTTTTTTTTCCTTGGCTTTACCTCCAAGTTTTGCCACTGATGAGATTTTTTTTTAAAGCAGTTGCAATTTTCTTCTTCTTCATCGAAGGCTTAGAGAGCATCTATTGTTGTCCTTGAAAATATTAGTATGATCCCCATATCAGCTTACTAAAAGCACTTCCTTGTTCCTCATTCTCATATGTGCGTGTGCGCGCGCGCGCGCGCGCGCGCGCGCGCGCGCGCGCGCGCGCGCGTGTGTGTGTGTGTGTGTGGTGTGTGTGTGTGTGTGTGTGTGTGTGTGTGTGGTGTGTGTGAGTGTGTGTGTGTGTGTGTGTGTGTGTGTGTGTGTGTGTGTGTTTACATATAGACAATCAAAACACACGTTAAATGTTACATCATCTACTGCACAAAATCAACTTTGTGAATTGTGTAAACGCATACACATACAGCATACACACAGAGTTTTCACAGCGCAATTTACTGGGGACTATTCAGTCATTTGCGTGGTTTCGACCTCAGCATACTTTTTGTGTTGTTGAAGAAATAATCGGTGTTGAAAGATACCAAAAGTAGCTCAACACCATTAACAAAAATTGTCGCTTTTACGTGATTTTCTTTTCAATGAATTAGCAAAGAGTGACTGCATGCGAGAAATCATGAGTAACTTTAACCGGAGGGAAGGCTTTTATCAACTTTAACCATCGAAACATACAATACAGCAAAAAGTCAACAAATCTATTAAACAATTCCTGGCATCGAAATCATTTTTCTTGATGTTTACAAATAGCATGGTAGAGGAAAAGTAAACACACACACACACACACACACACACACACACACACACACACACACACACACACACACACACACACACACACACAGGGGTCGGTCAGACAGACAAACAGGCCAGGCCGTGTTTTATGTGATGCTCAAGCCATTGTGCCCTGACAGTGGTGCTCACTTTTCACACAGCGCTGTGGCACCTGGCCTGCTTGATACATAATGGACACTGCAAATAGTTCCAGCCTCTGCTCTTATGACCAACATTTGCATATGATTTCTGTCTTTTTGGCGCTTTTGCTCATTCTTTCTTTCTTCTTTTCGTTTTCTTTCTTTCTGTTTTTCTTTTCTTTTTTTTCCTTCTTTCTTTCTTTCTTTCTTTCTCTCTTTTGTTCTTTCTTTCTTTCTGTCTTCTTTCTGTCTTCTTTCTGTCTTCTTTCTTTCTTTCTTTCTTTCTGTCTTCTTTCTTTCTTTCTCTCTTCTCTTTCTTTCTTTCTTTCTTTCTCTCTTTCTTTGTTTCTGTCTGTCTTTCTTTCTCTCTTCTTTCTTTATTCCTTTCTTTCTGTCTTTCTCTCTTTCTGTCTGTCTTTCTCTCTTTCTGTCTGTCTTTCTTTTCTTTCTTTTTTCTTGCTTCATTACTTACGTAATTACTGATTAACTGATCAATCAATTGACCTGTAAAGTTTTCAAGTTAATGTCTATTACTTAGAAATCATGCAACTAAAAAGTAATTTGTCTCACCATCAGAGCAAGAATCTGATCTTTGCTTGTGGTGATGTTGGTGGCCTGTAACTATAGAAATAACATCCATACAGTCTGGAAACTGTGCTGGGAATTCCCGCTTTTCTATCCCTCTCCTTGCGTCTGCCCTGTTCCTTTTATCTTTCTGTCATCTCACTCTTGTCTATTTTCTGATTTCTGGTCCATTCAAGGTCCATTGAAGCATTTAATGTTTGAACAAAATGAAATGTAGCTATCTGGTGTCTTTTTATTGTCTTGTGATTCGTATGGATATGCCTGTCAGTATTGTAATTGCCCTTCAGGGATGATTAAAGTGTTTTTGACTTGACTTGACATTTTCGTGCATTTTTTCCAGACAAACTTAAAAGACAACACCTTTTCCCATAATTATACAGAAGTCGATGCACTGGTCCTGCTGCCAGGCGTTCAACTTAGCCCAAGGCATGTTCGATCCCATGACATACACTAGTTGCTGCCTGACTGAGCATTTGGTGAAAAGTAAAAATTTAATCTCATGTTGAGGTTTCCCTTCCCTTGAATCGATTACCCCTTTAGATTTATTAACAAGTCTTTGTAAAGCATCGAGGGGGAAGAGATGGGCGCCGCCCTCAATATGCTAGCTCCTAGAGAAGATGATGCCTCGCTCCCCAACAACCGCATAGGTTATGGGACACCTTTACCTGTTGTTTTTGCCTTTGCCAATCTATGTACTGGTAGGAGTGGTTGATGTACATCTGTCACACATCTGTATCAAGTAGCTCCCAGTTTCTTCTTGGCCTTGATTGGAATTACACTCTCCATTCTGTTTTATAGCAGGAGCTTGGATCATGTGTCACACCAGTCACTCCCCAAACTGAAGGTCCTTAAATCACTCCCAGCAGCATGACAGGAAGTTAGCTGTGGGGTTGCCTGTGACCTTTCAGACCTACCAGGTCATTGGTTTTCTGCCTGAACAGGAGGATGGGGTGGAGGGGTGGCCTCGTGGTCAGAGCATTGCTCTGGCTGTTTGACAACACAGAATCAAGCCCAGGTTCAAACCGCTTTATAGACACCTGTTGAAGCCACATTTCCCCTGGCGTTAGCATCAGCACTGACTCCATTCCCATCCCTGAAAGTCATTCAGAAGAAACTATAAACCAAGGTCACGTGTGCAGATGTGCGTGGAATATATTGCACCCATGTTAAAACCTGTTCTGCCTCTTGGTAGAGTAGGGCATTATGAAAAAAATTGTGCCAGTAAGAACAGATGACAAAATAACAGAAAAAGTCATAAACTTTAGTGTCCTGTTGAAACACGAGCCCCGAAGTGGGAATATGGCTGCCTTGCTGTTCAGCAGAAAGGGTCATACACACATTGTACCTATCGTAAACCTTGGAGCTCTAGCTGAGGAAAAAATATCTAGAAAATCAAACATGCACGCCAAAAAACATGTAATGAATGTCAGTTAATGCTAGATTCCAGAAACGTTTCAGCACCTACAGCATGCACTGTTTAGGCGTCATCAGTCTCAGAAGTCTGTGAAGTTGACTTTGACATTTAGTTTGATACTTTTGTCAAACTGGGAAGAAAGGACGAAGCTGGGAATCGAACCCTGAACCTCAGGGTTTACTTGTTGATAGACGATCCTTTTAACCATCATTCCACCTTCCTTCCTTCCTTCCTTCCTCACTTCACGCTTCAGCAATGGGTGGCTCATGCCCAGTAAAACATGGCTTAATTCATTTCATGGAAGGCAGTTATCGTGTGCAGAGTATTCTGCACCTAGTGTGCTTCCTCAGATACTGGGAGCTATTTCATACAGTGGCTACCCTGACTGACTGACGCTGTTTACATACAGTGGCTACCCTGACTGACTGACTGACTGACGCTGTTTACATACAGTGGCTACCCTGACTGACTGACTGACGCTGTTTACATACAGTGGCTACCCTGACTGACTGACGCTGTTTACATACAGTGGCTACCCTGACTGACTGACTGACGCTGTTTACATACAGTGGCTACCCTGACTGACTGACTGACGCTGTTTACATACAGTGGCTTCCCTGACTGACTGACGCTGTTTACATACAGTGGCTACCCTGGCTGACTGACTGACGCTGTTTACATACAGTGGCTACCCTGACTGACTGACTGACGCTGTTTACATACAGTGGCTACCCTGACTGACTGACGCTGTTTACATACAGTGGCTACCCTGACTGACTGACTGACGCTGTTTACATACAGTGGCTACCCTGACTGACTGACGCTGTTTACATACAGTGGCTACCCTGACTGACTGACGCTGTTTACATACAGTGGCTACCCTGGCTGACTGACTGACGCTGTTTACATACAGTGGCTACCCTGACTGACTGACGCTGTTTACATACAGTGGCTACCCTGACTGACTGACTGACGCTGTTTACATACAGTGGCTACCCTGACTGACTGACGCTGTTTACATACAGTGGCTACCCTGACTGACTGACTGACGCTGTTTACATACAGTGGTACCCTGACTGACTGACGCTGTTTACATACAGTGGCTACCCTGACTGACTGACGCTGTTTACATACAGTGGCTACCCTGACTGACTGACGCTGTTTACATACAGTGGCTACCCTGACTGACTGACTGACGCTGTTTACATACAGTGGCTACCCTGACTGACTGACGCTGTTTACATACAGTGGCTACCCTGACTGACTGACGCTGTTTACATACAGTGGCTACCCTGACTGACTGACTGACGCTGTTTACATACAGTGGCTACCCTGACTGACTGACGCTGTTTACATACAGTGGCTACCCTGACTGACTGACGCTGTTTACATACAGTGGCTACACTGACTGACTGACGCTGTTTACATACAGTGGCTACCCTGACTGACTGACGCTGTTTACATACAGTGGCTACCCTGACTGACTGACGCTGTTTACATACAGTGGCTACCCTGGCTGACTGACTGACGCTGTTTACATACAGTGGCTACCCTGACTGACTGACTGACGCTGTTTACATACAGTGGCTACCCTGACTGACTGACGCTGTTTACATACAGTGGCTACCCTGACTGACTGACGCTGTTTACATACAGTGGCTACCCTGGCTGACTGACTGACGCTGTTTACATACAGTGGCTACCTGACTGACTGACTGACGCTGTTTACATACAGTGGCTACCCTGACTGACTGACGCTGTTTACATACTTTAACAAAACCTGACTCCAAATACACAATGAAAATAATGTGATCAAAACACTGTCATCTTTGACCATCACGTGACATTTATAGAAACTACTTTCATGATCATGAATGAACGCTACCGGGAGATAATGATGTTCTGCCTTGGTATTGATAAATGTAGATGTGAGATGAAACAGACCCGCCCCCCCCCCCCCCCCCACACACACACAGATTGTTTGCATTACTTTGTGTCCAATGAGTCTATGTGACTTTTGTGGCAACAGATAAATTTTTATTGTAGTTCTTATCCTGTTCCTCTGTCTCTGTCTGTCTGTCTCTCTCTGTCTGTCTGTCTCTCTGTCTGTCTGTTCTCTCTCTCTCTGTCTCTCTCTCTCTGTCTCTCTCTCTCTCTGTCTCTCTCTCTCTGTCTGTCTCTCTGTCTCTGTCTCTCTCTGTCTCTCTGTCTCTCTGTCTCTCTGTCTCTCTGCTCTCTGTCTCTGTCTCTCTCTCTCTCTCTCTCTCTCTCTCTCTCTCTCTCTCTCTCTCTCTCTCTCTCTCTCTCTCTCTCTCTTCTCTGCTTATTATTTCGTTGTGGCCAGTAAGTGTATGTGACATTTATTGCAATATACATTTTCTGATTCTCTCTCTATCTTTCTCTCTCTCACACACACACACACACTCTCCTCTCTCTCTCTCTCTCTCTCTCTCTCTCTCTCTCCTCTCTCTCTCTCTCTCTCTCTCTCTCTCTCACACCCCCCCCCCCTCTGTGAAGAGGCTATGGTGTGTTTGATGTGACTCCAAAGCTATTGAGCAGTGACAGTGGTGCTCCATTCCTACCCCTAACTGCAGCACATGGCCAGTTACAGCACACAATGCACCCCGAAAAGATGGCTAGTCCTTGCTGATTGCCCTCTTACCTGCCTTTTCCGTCTTTATTTTTTCTTTTCTTCCTTTCAGTCTTTCTACATTTTCCTTTATTTCTTTTTTCAAACACAAAATAAAAAAAACTCAGGCTCTAAGAATGCCTTTACGAACGCACATGCAGAGTTATCAGTCTCTTATTCCCGTCTATCTATATTATGTGTACGTGTACAGAAGAACAAACCTCTACATTAAAAATCTCTTCCTTTCACTCAGATTGTTAGTGCTATGGTAAGTTACTTTATTCATGCATCCAGGCTAACGTTCTACATTAGGAAACGTCCTGAAAATGGGAAAACTGACAAAAATTGATTTTCTATTGCTTTCTCAATAATGTCTTTTGAGAATGACAGCAATCCAGATGCAGTAAGCATGTAAACCTAAGGTTTAGGCACCTTTAATTACCATGAGACTGAAACGAAGACTGCCAGCATAATAGTAGTAGGAGACTGTCTCCAGTAGTGCGTTGTTTCTGTGATCAACGATTGAAGTGAGGATGTAAGAAAACACACACACAATGGGTGAACTGGGGAACTGTACTAAAGCCACTGTACTGAAGGGGACAGATACCCGGTGATTAGAGTGATGCACTCGTGATCAGCCTACCCAGGTCCCAATCTGTTCAGAGGGTTTTGTGCCAACTTCACTACCCCCAAAAAGCCCTTTTTTGAGGGAAAAATAGTGAGGAAAAACAAGAACAGGTACCAACTTCTCAGTCATTTTGAAAATGACTTATCAAAGATTCAACTTTAAAAAAAAAATTGAAATGAAAATAAATTGTAGAAAATAATGTCCTTCAGTGGCAGCATTGTAGGGATTTCTGAGTAAGAACCATGCCTTTGGCCTG
>CM060336.1:46404570-46427070 GCA_030674155.1 Stramonita haemastoma
AAGTGGTTATCTGTCTGTCGTCTCAGCCTCGATGATGAATTGCATGGTATACATTTGCATGCCACTTTCTGTCACCAAAGATATTTCTGCATGAAAACTGCGTTAGTTTCTCCTTAAAAAGAGCGTTGCTACGAGAGCAGTGCAATCCATTACAGAAAAAAAATCCTGTCTACATGGGATTTGTTTCCCCTTGAGAATAGCTGTTTGCTGCAGATATCTACCAGGTACAGTTCTCCTGTATAATTGTATATCATAATCATCGTATCATATATGTTTATATCATTTTACGTGCTTTAGATGTATGTTACACGCGGGAACTGGTATAACGCTTCATTCTAAAACACTAGCATCTAAACCACTACTCCAGGTCTGGTGGATGGACACGATGCTGTGTTCAGAGTGAGACAAACTACATCCTCCTGCTTTGGAGACCTTAGATGTGTAGCCTGTACACACACACACACACACACACACACACACACACACACACACACACACACACACACACACACAAGCAAACAAACACACAAACGCACAAACACACACACACACACACACACACACACACACACACACACACACACACACACACACACACACACACACACACACACACACACACACATACACACACACACCGAATTTCACGCAGAGAAATCTGCGTGATATAAAGTGGTACAAAATACAAAATACAAAATACAAAAATACACACACACACACACACACACACACACACACACACACACACACACACACACACACACACACACACACACACACACACACACACCACACACACACACACACACACACACACACACACACACACACACAAACACAAACACACCATTTTGAAGACATATCTCTTCCATAATTATTTCAAAAACATACTTCTGATTTTTCGATCAGCCATCACGACTAAAAAGCCGAAATGTCTTTTAAAAAGCCAATGGTTTTGTCGGTTTTTTCAAACTGTGCAACAAACCACGTCCATTCTGCAAAATGGGCGAGGGTGTTACGAGCATTCAAAATCTGTCAGAATCATATAATCAAATCGCAGACTGCTTCCGATTTCAGGACAGTGTGGAATCTCTCACAGAGATCAAAGCAGAGGCCATGTCTTTGAAATCCGTTTGCCCGAGGCGGTTGTATATTGCTAGGCAGTGTGTGCTGTTGCTAGGCAGTGTGTGGTTATTGTTAGGCAGTGTGTGGTTGTTCCTAGGCAGTGTGTGGTTGTTGTTAGGCAGTGTGTGGTTATTGCTAGGCAGTGTGTGGTTGTTGTTATGCAGTGTGTGGTTATTGCTAGGCAGTGTGTGGTTATTGCTAGGCAGTGTGTGGTTATTGCAAGGCAGTGTGTGGTTGTTGCTAGGCAGTGTGTGGTTTTGTAGCAGTGTGTGGTTGTTGTTAGGCAGTGTGTGGTTGTTGTTAGGCAGTGTGTGCTGTTGTTAGGCAGTGTGTGGTTGTTGCTAGGCAGTGTGTGGTTGTTGTTAGGCAGTGTGTGGTTGTTGCTAAGCAGTGTGTGGTTATTGCTAGGCGGTGTGTGGTTGTTGTTAGGCAGTGTGTGGTTGTTGCTAGGCAGTGTGTGGTTGTTGTTAGGCAGTGTGTGGTTATTGCTAGGCGGTGTGTGGTTGTTGCTAGGCAGTGTGTGGTTATTGCTAGGCGGTGTGTGGTTGTTGTTAGGCAGTGTGTGGTTGTTGCTAGGCAGGTGTGTGGATTGTTGTTAGGCAGTGTGTGGTTGTTTAGGCAGTGTGTGGTTGTAGCAGTGTTTGTTGTTAGGCAGTGTGTGGTTATTGCTAGGCAGTGTGTGGTTGTTGTTAGGCAGTGTGTGGTTATTGCTAGGCAGTGTGTGGTTGTTGTTAGGCAGTGTGTGGTTATTGCTAGCAGTGTGTGGTTGTTGTTAGGCAGTGTGTGGTTATTGCTAGCAGGTTGGTTGTTGTTAGCAGTGTGTGGTTATTGCTAGGCAGTGTGTGGTTATTGCTAGGCAGTGTGTGGTTATTGTTAGGCAGTTGTGTGTTATGTTAGGCAGTGTGTGGTTGTTGCTTAGGCAGTGTGTTTTCTAGTGTTGGTTGTTGCTAGGCAGTGTGTGGTTGTTGCTAGGCAGTGTGTGGTTTCTCTATTAGCTGAGCTGTTCATTCAAGATGTTTGCTTTTTTTGCCGTCGTTTGAATCACCAGAGCTTGAACGTAAAAGTAAAAAGGGTTTGTTTGTTTTTTATTCCTTTTGCTGTTGCTTTTTCCCAATATTCTGGATGCTGATTTTGCTTTTCCCCTTCATAAAGCTTTCTAATAAATAACTGGAAATCTTAGAATGATTAACAGAAGCTCAAAAGTGTTGCGTTTTTTTTATCGAGCAGGAGGAGTTTCAAAACATGGAGTTCAAGTAGAAAGACATTCTGTTTTGTTTGATGGCGGAGTACACTATAAACTATTAGCTCGCTGCTGCTGAAAATATATTTTTTTACAATTTGTTTAATCTTCAGTGAATAAACATCTGTTTACACCAATATAAAATATTGTTGTGGCATCAAGAACGAATAGCATTATCGGGTGTCTCTATTCTCTGCACTCATATTATTTGGAAAGTAAACATGACAGTAGCCCTCTGCCCACCATGTTTCAACAGGAGTGTCCAGTCCGCTTGCTCTGACAAGCGCAGAATAATAATTAAAACCACAGCCCCCAAACCGTCCAAACAATGGTCGTCCTAGTGTTTTTACCTCGTGTTGGGTGAGCTTTGAATGACATTTCAAATAAATCCAGCCGTCAACCTGAAAGTGATAAAAGGACACATTTATTGCTGTGCATGTAATGAATAATGTTATCAAAGAAGCTGGGAGAGAGAGAGAGAGAGAGAGAGAGAGAGAGAGAGAGAGAGAGAGAGAGAGAGAGAGAGGAGAGAGAGAGAGAGAGAGAGAGAGAGAGGTGCAGTAGTAAGTCACCCATTGCAACCTTCCGTTGTGAACACTAAAAGTATACAATGTAGTGCCCATAAAAAGTTTGTTCTTTTTCAGTCATGCTTACTTGTATTTTTCCAGCAGATTATCTTCTGTTTTTAAGGAACCAAAGCTGTCTACTGAAATTTACGACTTGAAACTGCTTCTACATACGTCGTTTGTTGTTTTAATTTCTGGAAGATTCCTCTAGTTGTCGTGCCCTTGTTCAGTAAAAAGATCACCCCAGCAAGGCAATCCCAGACAGTTATCTGCTGATGAATGAAGTCTGGGTGATTTCTGGTCTAAAGGCATTGCGGGGTCACGTTCAATATAGACACCTTTTTCAGGGACTTAAACGACCTCTCTGGAAAGTATACTCGTTTATATAGAAATCCGCTTGGCCCCTAATAGGTGACCCATTTCTTGGACACTAGGCTTCCCGCATATGCCGTGAAATACCATGACCATAAATAAGAAAGGTTTCGCAATGTTCAATGCCACACAATGCGTTTCACAGTTTGGCGGTGCAGGGCCAATAGAGAGGGTGGTGACAGTGACTGACAAAGCGCTACAAGAGATCCACTGGGGAGTTCAGAGGAAGGTGGCAGGACGGTTAAGCCCTTCATCCGCCTAACAAGTGAACTGTGGGGTTCTCGGTTCGATTCCCAGGCTTGCCCTTTCTTCCCAGTTTAACACAAACAAATCGAACTGAATGTCAAAGTACTTCGGATGAGATTATAAGCCAAGGCCTCGTGTGCGAATGCATGCAGAATATATTATAGACATGTTTAAAACCCGTCATGCCTTTTGGAGGAGTAGGCCACTTCGTGCTTGTAGGAACAAATGACAAAAGTTCAAAAAGCGTATTCACGTAAGTGACGTGTTTAGCCACTCTACAAAGTTAGAATGCGGTTACCTAAACGGTTTGGGTGAGGAGGGGGGACAGCTACATACGCAAAAACCTCACCATTGGTAAACCTCGGAGCTCTAGCCGAGGGCTCATGAAAAACTACAAACAAAACTATGGAGCCAAAAAACAAAACAAACAAAACTATGGAGCCAAAAAACAAAACAAACAAAAGTATGGAGCTAAAAAAAACTATGGAGCTAAAATAAAACAAAACAAACAAAATTATGGAAGTAAAAAATTCAAAATAAACAAAACTATGGAGCTAAAAAACAAAACAAACAAAACTATGGAGCTAAAAAAAACTATGGAGCTAAAATAAAACAAACAAAATTATGGAGCTAAAAAAACAAAATAAACAGAATTATGGAGCTAAAATAACACAAAATAAACAAAACTATGGAGCTAAAATAAAACAAAATAAACAAAACTATGGAGCTAAAAAAGCAAACAAAACTATGGAGCTAAAAAAACAAACAAAACTATGGAGCTAAAAAAGCAAACAAAACTATGGAGCTAAAAAAGCAAACAAATATGAAAAAAGCAAACGAAACTATGGAGCTAAAAAAGCAAACAAAACTATGGAGCTAAAAAAGCAAACAAAACTATGGAGCTAAAAAAGCAAACAAAACTATGGAGCTAAAAAAGCAAACAAAACTATGGAGCTAAAAAAAAGCAAAATAAACGAAACTATGGAGCTAAGAAAGCAAAAACCAACACTATGGGTTTCAGGACTGGCAATTTTCCAGCCTTGATATGCAGACGTCAAGCGAGGATTAAAAGGGGCTGATTTGTAGGATCGTTTGAAACCTTCTTCTTCTTCTTCTTCTTCTTCTTCTTCTTCTTCTTCTTCTTCTTCTTCTTCTTCTTCTTCTTCTTTTTCGAACGTCCAAGCAGCAACTGCTGTTTTCTGTCATATGAGTTCAAAAGCGTCGCACTGCCGTTAAGCGCCTGACATGTCTGGCCCAGCGCGTCCGACTCCGGCAAGGGAGAGAACTGTTATGGTTTAAGCCTTTCTGGAACAAAAGGCAGGGGGAAGGACCAAGATTTATTTTTATTGTAATTGCCCATCATGGGATGGTTAAATCATATCTGACCTGACCTGACAAGAAGGCAATAACATAGACAGGGAGCTGACAGGGGAAGCAAGCAGAAACAAAGAGCGGGATTCAAAAGAGAAAGAATTCCTGACACAGAATTTCAAGAAAGTGGGGATGCAATTTTACTGACAGACCTCCGGCATTTCCACAAGGGAAGGGGAGGGGCATAGATGCAGATTTGGGGGGGGGGGGGGGGTGACTGTTCCATGTAAGAGCCACAGAGAGCAACGTGTACAGTGAAGTAAAGTAGGAGCAGACACAGCCTGGTGAATGACACACCGCCTGCCTCACCTTGTGATACAGCCTTACATCATATGTTTAATCATTATACCACATCACAAAAGCTGTTCATCAGCTCATCACAACATACCTACAGACCTGAGGATCACAGAGAGAGAGAGAGAGAGAGAGAGAGAGAGAGAGAGAGAGAGAGAGAGAGAGAGAGAGAGAGAGAGAGAGAGAGAGAGAGAGAGAGAGAGAGAGAGAGAGAGAGAGAGATGTTCTAGGAACGGGAAGCTTTGCTGTTGAAAAGATGAAGATATTCTAGGCAGTGCACTGTTTATGCAGATATTCGTTGCACTACACTTTGCACTCCTGCTTTTCTAGGCTGCAAGATAATAAGCAGAATAATAGTAAATGTCAGTACACTGGTACAAGTGATATACCTCTCTCTCTCTCTCTCTCTCTCTCTCTCTCTCTCTCTCTCTCCCCTCTCTCTCTCTCTCTCTCTCTCTCTCTCTCTCTCTCTCTCTCATAAACTACTGTGATATTCACTTCTTTGCTCTACCAACTTTCCCCAGCCACTCCCTGAAGTGTCTAGGACACTCTGTCACTGAACTTGTTCTTAAAAAAAAACAGAGGTCTGAAGGTATCAGGATTCTGTTGCAGTCTTTCCTCTGGCTTCTAGTCCTACAACAATGGCGTAATAAAGAGTCCAAAGATCAGTAAAGAGGGATACTACACAGTTTATATCAGCAAGGTCTATCCATAATGCATTGGCAATACTGCCCCCTTCCCTCCAGCTGTATGGCTTTCTTTACATTTCCTCAGTGTTCCAAATCGTCTGCTTACGTAGTGTGCTTACGTGAGACTTCTATGAAAATAGTATTGTCTGAAGTTTTTCCGTGTACAATTCATGTAGGGTTGGCACGCACAGACACACACACACACACACACACATGCACACATACACACTCACTATAACACTCTCCCTGTCTATGGATCTCTCTGTCTATCTTTTCCAACCACACACACACACACACACACACACACACACGTGCGCGCGCACACACATTAAAGTAAACAATAACAACACCAACACGAAATTCACAGCCTCCCTCTACACCTTACCACTTATGACAACGTTAGTGTTTATCAACCACGATGAGTTTTGCACATGTGTATTAACGAAGATTGTTTAGATAATAGACAATACTGCCCCTTATCAATACATATTCAAAGCATGTTCCTGCCAGACATAGTTATGCAAAGATGGTGCTAATGTTGCCATGACTTTGGAGATAAACAAAGCTTATATGTATAGTCTGTCTTGTGTCCATTGATTCTTTTTTACAGGCTAATAATATAATGTTGAGATTGTCAGGCCACATGGGCTTGGCTATTTCAGTATCGTGTTCGTACATTTTTTTTATTTTTGTAAGTTCAGTTCAGCATTTGAGTGTGTATGCACTGAGTGTCCATTGTTAATATATTCATACTTGCTGTTTCGTCTTCTTACATTTGAGATTTTTTTAATATTAATCTTATGTAACACAGTGGGCATATTTGATGTCCCATCTCTGCACTGATCCCGAGTACACAAGTTAGTCAGACATTTAGGATGCGGTCTCTCGAAAGAGGCTGATTATCTACAGCATTTCACCATGAAGGCAAGGCTGTTCCGCCACCACCCAAGGAAACAGAGCATCGCACAATTCGCAGGTGTGTCTCAATTTAGTAACACAACGCTGTGACAGGGCCTGAACGCATGGGAGATAATCTACTTACCGCCCCGTCACACTAAAAACATGCAACCTTTTCCTGTTGCTTACTTCTTTCAATTAGAAAGACTTAGTGTTTTCGTCCATGTCAGTGCTTGCACATCATATAGAATAAGAATTGATATTTTTCTGTCCAAGAGAGTTACTGCATAACACACTCACTCACCCACCCACCCACATCCACACACGTACACACACAGAAAACCCAAACCGTCGATGACAAGTACCTAACATGTTCCATAAAAATCATCTAATTTCGATTTCCCCAGTATATGACACTTTTCCCCGTAAAAGGCAATCACAGTAAATGTTCCCTCCTCACATATTGTGTGATATTTCTTCACTGTACTTCCTGCTGACGATGCTGACTGTGTCCTGACCCCCGGCCCTTTCTCCGCCATGTAGGAGCCCTGGCCACTGGTTTCCCTTCAGCCCTAGCGTGTCTGGCCAGGCCATGAAATGGGTCAGCCATTGAGACACTGGCTGAGCGGAATGCAGATGCTCAGTGAAGAAGTGGTCATAAATAGTCAATAACCAGGGTGTTGGGGAGGGGAGAGAAGTATGCGGTACAAGTTCAACGTGGATTGGGAAAAGATTTATTGCACCCTTTGACAAGGGTCTGTTGTACAGGGACTTGGATCCTGGCTGAAAAAGGTATCAGTGATTGGTGTCAGTGGTGGTGTCAGAAGCGGAGGAATCTGGTTAAACACTCTTCAGTGGTGCCTGAACGGTCTAAAAAACTAGGGGATAGGGGAGGGAAGGGGAGCGGGGGATGTCAATAAAAAACCTGTGTGACAGACTCTGAGTATGGCAACCTCCACTGTCCACAAAGGAGAAAAGACATCTGGTGAAGATGAAGTGTCATTGCCTGCTATATATCTAGTTTCTTGGAAATAACTATTCATGCATATATTTCCGATGTAAATCAAGTTTGGTTAGAAAAAATTATTGGTCTTCAAGTGGAAAACACACTCACTACACATGTATGTCTGAAGATGAATGATCACTGCCTGCTATATGTCGAGGAATGTGAAAACAGCTCTGGGCACATGTTCGGTTGTAACACAAGTTTGATGAGAAAAAAAAAGAAAGATACTGGTCTTTCAGTAGAAAATACAGTTTCTATGAGGGAAAATGATGATACTGGTGTTCCAGTAGAAAATACAGTTTCTATGAGAAGAAATGATGATACCGGTATTGCAGTAGAAAATACAGTTTCTATGCATGAATGTAGTGGTGTGACCGGCAGTTCTGTTTCTGTCAGCACAGAGCCATAAACATGACTGGTAAGTACATGGCGTGACTGGCAGTGACTGTCTCTGTCACGTTCCTCATTGAGTCATGCCATGTCTTCTATCAGGCTCCATTGTCTGGTTCCTCAGTGTTCGCTTCTCTCTCTTCTCTCTCTCTCTCTCTCTCTCTCTCTCTCTCTCTCTCTCTTGGTTGGTCACGAGACGCGAAGCCGACAGGGCGTACATTTTCTGTGAGCTACAGTAAAACTCGTAATTCATACAAAAATGCCAGTTACTGGACTTCCAGCGGCTGTGGAGAGGACCTTAGGCGCCCTGCTGACTGACAATGCAGTCTCCAGCTGGAAAGTGGCAGGAGAAGGGGACAGCATGGTTTTTGTCTTGCGACTTAAACCAGTGAACACAGCAGTGTCAACCAACATGGCGGATCCAACAGTGAATCGCAGCACACAAGTACAATACTATAGGAAAAAATCCTACTCGCAAACCCGCAGGGATTTGGAACGTGCTCGAAAGCATAAAGAGAAGCAGGCAAGTGTTGTGTGTGAAAGTGACTGTGTCTTCAGTGCCTCGAGTCCACCTGACAAAAGTGTAGAACAGCAGAATGCAGCATGCGCAGATACGCATAGAGTAGACCTACCAACAGCACACACACAGGACATCAACACAAAAACATCAGTTAAGTTGCCATCTTCAGTTGATTTAGAACCTCCGTGTATGTCTGATTGTAGTGACTGTGCTGATATGTGTGTTTTGCAGCCTGAGGTGAACTATGATAATATTGTTGGTGCATTCGACAAAGGAAATGTCAAACAGTATGTGGCTACTCTAACTGATAGATCAGTACAGAAAAGGCTGAGAGACAGACAAAGAAATACACACTTTAGAAAATCTGTCCTACATCATTCAGATGGTGAAGATATTGTGACGTGTGAATCAGATGACATTGTGATCCAGCTCGCATGCCAACCAGACACTGAACCAGTATGTGTGTACTGGTTTGTCAAACAGCAAGAGAAAAACATGTTAAAAGAGGAACGTGTCAAACTCGCCAGTTTGCGGAATGGGAAGCGAATCCAGAACACACTACGCACGGAGACCCTTTCGTGTGCTTCAAGGGACTTGGCGACACTTAGAGAACTATTACATCGCTGTCTTGGCTAGCGTAGGCGGAGGGCCTGTGACAATGACTGGACGAAAGAAAGGCTCGGAATGCCGTAACATATCCGTAACATATCCGGACTGTAAAAGAGTGTCGTGTCTCGATGTACATTACAAATCAATGCTGTGGTTTCCATGGCATGGAATGGTGTTGTGTGTCAGCTTAAAGCAATTATCGTTATCGTTATTCGGCAACCCCCTTCATGTATGGGCCAGTGGCCTTTTTTCATGAATAAACCTTTCGAGTTCGAGTTCGAGTTCGAGTTCGAGTTCTCTCTCTCTCTCTCTCTCTCTCTCTCTCTCTCTCTCTCTCTCTCTCTCCTCTCTCTCTCTCCTCTCTCTCTCTCTTCTTCTCTCTCTCTCTCCCCATGTGCCGTCATTTGACTGGTGTATAGACCCACATGGAATGGGTGATATAAGGCAATGGGGCAAAGTCTTAGATCAGTCTTCTGTTCCTGTGTTGTAAGGATCTTTCATTTCTGAGTGTTCCTTCGCAATGACTATGCGATGATTTTCGTCCAGTGTTGACCTGCATATCGCCTTGTCGTCCCCTGAGTTCCCTTACCTGAAATCAAACACAAATGAACTGATTTCAAATCCCTCATTATGCTTCACAGCTTTCCTCTCTGTGGTTTTTATATACATGACAGTAATCTGCGTCTAAGTGAGAAGTAACATTTCAACTGTATTGTGCCTCTTCAATAAGAATTGATATGATTTATGATATCATCTTATGCTCTGCCGACCTGTGCTGAAGCAGACCATACACTATCACCTGTCAGCATCACTGACTGATATCAGCCGCCACACCCAATGACACCGACATGCTCCTCCTTCTCCATGTGCTCCTGTCTTCACTGGCCCTGCTGACCTCATGGATTCTCCTGAATACCACAGGGTTCTGTGGGGTTGTTGCCTGTGAGAGAAGCTGGTGGGCTGCAAAAGAAACACCACGAATGAAGAAAATAACCTGGTAATTAATTTCCATGTACAAGAACTTTATATGAATTTTTCAAGCCAAGAAAAACGACATCAAGATGTCCTGGAACAGCCTGTATCATATTCATTGCTACCGTATGATTTCCTTCCTCTTGTCGTCATTTAGCTTACAACGTGTTCTAACACCAAACGGGAGCCTTTTTCTTCATCACTTTTAGCCAAACATTTTATAAACGTGTCAAGCAGACGTGGGATTATAAATTCTTGAGATCTCTCATTCAGCAGAATGGTTATTAAGTAATGCAAGATTTAAAAAATGGTCATTAAGACGGATGTTGCAGAAAGGTGTACAGAAGCACACCACTGTTAAACATTGTTTTTGCGCATAATCTTGATAGAACACTTGGCACTTTCTTCAGATAGTAGTAGTAGTAGTAGTATAGTAGTAGTAGTAGTAGTAGTAGTAGTAGTAGTAGTAGTAGTTAGCGTATTATTTTAATAATGGAATAACCGCGCATGCTGTCTTACATACAGCCCCGTATAAATGCAGTGTTGTAGTTTTTTGTCATCCCTTCTTACATCAGGTTATGTCTTTTGAAAGAAAACTCTACGAAGCAAAAGTGGCTTACTTTCCACGAGATGTAAACGGGCTTTGAATGAGTGTGCAAGATGCTCTGTGTGTGTCTCTACACAGCAACTAGGTTCATAACTTTTAGTTCATTTTCTACCCGAGGTTGAAATTGTTGCCTTAATGCGGTCTAAATGTCGCAGTGCAGAAATCTTACCATTAGTGATCCTTGAAGCTTTAACCAAGAAATCAGAAAGCAGTACATGTTTAAAACCTTATATATATATATATATAATATATATATATATATATATATATATATATATATATATTGTATATATATAATGAGAAAATATAATAATATATAATAATATAATATATAATAATATACAATAATATATACATTCAAGTTTATATATATGTATATACATATATGTTTGTGTGTATATATATATATATATATATATATATATATATATATATATATATATATTATATATATATATATTATATACCTGAATCTAATCAGTTACTTTACGTTAGAGCCCATGTCATGATCTAAAGGTGGGGATGAAAGACAGGAAGCCACGAACTATCAACAAACGTGTGATGGAGAAAATGAGGACCGGAACTGTGTCGTCTGCTCTGCATCCCCAGTACTACAAGGAGACCTGCGTTATCTCCCTTCCCCAGGTCTGGCCCCGCACGTTCCATCATACATATTCATGGGGGTCAACATTTTATGCAAATTGGTTCGTGCTGCACGTGTGAAACTCGTGCGATTGGACTGTGTCATAAAAATGATGGCTTCTGGTCTTCTGTGTTCTGAATCTGACTTGAGAAAGGGAAGAGGAAAAGTTTTTTTTAAAGAAACTTACGTGGAAAAATACAACAACAAAAAGAATGGACAAGCGGAGATGGTAAAGAATTCCATGGACGAAAGAGCTTGGAGCCGGAGTATGTGTTAACTAGATGTCTTCATTCGGTATTTCATTTCATTTTTACATTTTCTGTTCCGCTCTCAACATTTCCCAAGAGAACTGTAGCCTACATGAAGCCAGCGCATTGCATCAGCATCCCTGTGCATAAAAATGAATACAAAACGTGAAATAAATGATTGCCAAAAAGAGAAGGAAGTGAGTTATCAGTGTAGTAAAAAGATGTCTTCAATGAAGCGGGTAAAAAGGAGACATAGGAATGAATATGAATGAGAGAAGAGAGAGAGAGAGAGAGAGAGAGAGAGAGAGGAGAGAGAGAGAGAGAGAGAGAGAGAGAGGAGAAGAGAGAGAGAGAGAGAGAGAGAGAGAAGAGAGAAGAGAGAGATTTTATTTTATTTTATTTTATTTTTTATTTTATATTTTATTTTTATTTGTTCTTTCATATCAGGATAACAGAATAAGCAACATGTGCTGTTTTTTATCCGGTCCCCGTGTGTATGCAGTTTTGTAAATGTCATCTGTTCTCACCGGCACACGAGGACTACACTTACGAAAACGGAACGAGATTTAACATGTGCACAAGATATTCTGCGTGCGTTCGCACTCGGGGCCTCGGTTTAAAGTCTCATCCGAAGGACTTTCGGGGAGAGTGGAGTCAGCACTGATGTTAACTCCAGGAGAAAAATCTCCTCGACCGGATTCGACCCTGGGTCGTCAAATTGCGAGCGCAATGTTCTGACCACTAGGCTATCCGTCCCCGTACGAGAGAGAGAGAGAGAGAGAGAGGAGAGAGAGAGAGAGAGAGAGAGAGAGAGAGAGAGAGAGAGAGAGAGAGAGAGAGAGAGAGAGAGAGAGAGAGAGACTGATCGACCGATAAACAGAATCGAAAAGGAAGAAACAGAGATAGACAGACAGACAGACAGACAGAAGACAGACAAACAGAGACAAACAGAGCAGACACAGATAAAGAATCACAAACAGATATAGTAGCAGACTTTCGAGATGACCCTGATGATGGCGACGACAACGGCAATAATGATAATGTTTTTTTTCTTTTGTTTTGATGATCATTTTAACTGTGCACATGCTTTGTTTAGGAGTTCTAATGACTGTTTGCTTGACGGGTTGTTTAATCGTTTGGGGGGGGGATTGAATGTTAAGCTTTTTAAAGAAAAACTTATGCTGCTAAGGCTAAAATGACACATGGTCTTTGCTGGTTTGTGGCCTTTGGCCATGTCCCCTGATACTAGGTGTAGCTGATTGCCCGCCTGCCTCACTCTGTATCCACATCTCTCTAGTTTGCAGTCTGGCTATTTTACAAAACAGGCAGTCACACTCTCTGTACACTTTATCAAAGTAAAAGTATCCGAGTTGGATAGATAAAAAAAGAGCAGATTCATCCGAATATTATATAACAGACGTGACTAAGGCACCAGTACAGTCGTTAGCATGTAGTGTGAAAAAGGCAGAAGTTAAGACAATGCCTTGTGGTGCCCCTGTAGAACTATTCTCTGTGCAGAGCGTATTCTGTTAAAGCCAAGACATTATAATCAGCTAATCGAAACATTCCAACACCATTATAAAGCTAGTTCAAGATTAATTTGGTGTTTGAAGCTTTTAGGCCATAAGATGCAATTGTATGTATTAAATACAGAAGAGTAGTCAATGAAAAAAAAAACTTCATTCAAAAGACCTTTTACTTTCCATATATGTGTAAATATGGTTCAAGAGTGTGAATGCTGCATCATTTGTAATGATGTTTTTCCTGTAAGCGAGCTAGTAGGGGTCAATGGCATCCCTAGCATGTGGCAGAAGATGCTGAAGAAAAATTCGCTTAAAACTTGTTTGTAGCTATGGGAGCTTAGTGTTAGGGGAAAAGGTCTGCACTCATTCTAAGCCTTTATCAACTGTTGTTTTGGGGACAGAACCGATGGATGGATTCCCTCCAGGTATAGAGGAACTACTTCCAGCATCAACAAAGGACAACTGATCTGAACAGTCTTTGTTATAGGACAACATTCTGGTGGCTCCTGCTATGGCACTGGAACCATTTGTATTGGTGATTGCCTTTCCAATGGACCGTTCCAGCGACGTGGAGAGAGGGAGGGGTCTGCTGCATGGGTAACAACTTGCCCTACAAAATACAAATACAAATACTTACCCAGGCTTTGCGGTGTAGAGCTAGAGTGCAACTCCTTAGTTTTTCTTCAGACTGACAGGTGCCTACCTACCTACCTGTTACAAAATCTTCCACAGAAACTGTCTGGGCCTACAGCTTCATTAAATGTTGTACTAACTTTTAAAATATTATGGTGACTCTGGTCTGTGCATTAAAAACAGTCATCTTAGCACACTGGCTGTGTATGTAAAACAAGGTCACCTTTAGCACACCTGGCTGTGTATGTTAACAAGTCACTTAGCACACGCTGTGTAGTAACAAGGTCACCTTTAGCACACCTGTGATTTAACAAGGTCACTTTAGCACACTGCGTGATGTTAAACCAAGGTCACTACCACGGTGGTTTAACACAAGGTCACCTTTAGCACACCTGGCTGTGTATGTTAAACACAAGGTCACCTTTAGCACACCTGGCTGTGTATGTTAAACACAAGGTCACCTTTACAACCTGCTGTAGTAAACACAAGGCACCTTTAGCACACCTGGCTGTGTATGTTAAACACAAGGTCATCTTTAGCACACCGCTGTGTATGTTAAACAAGGTCACCTTTAGCACACTTGGCTGTGTATGTTAACAACTTGGTCATTTTTACCACTCCTGTTTTTGTTTAGAACAAGGTCATTCTCACCTCACCTAAATGTTTATGTTAAACACAAGGTCATCTTTACCACTCTTGGCTGTTCATGTTAAAAGCAAGATCATCTTTACCACTTTTGGCTGTGTATGCCCAAAACAAGGTCATCTTTACCACTCTTGGCTGTGTATGCTAAAAACAAGGTCATCTTTACCACTTTGGCTGTTTCTGTTAAAAGCCAGATGGACTTTGATGAGAGTGGCTTCTGTACAAGTAATGTCAACTGAAGGTGTGACGATTCACTGACATAACACAGTACAGATACCTCACAGCAGAATTGCGAATGCGAATACAAAATGTTTAATGTCTCAATGTGGGCGAGAAATTAAACCTGTACTCTCGGTTACAACCAGATCCCAGCTCTAACCACTAGGCTACTCTGCTCCTCTTTCTGGGGATAGGCAGTGGGATTGGAACCTTGCAGCCACTGTGCTCCTGGCGCTGCCTACACGAGCAGTGCGTAATGCTAGGAGATGAGTCAACATTTCACCTGATGTGTTCTGCTGATACGTGCAGGGGGCGGGCTGATTGGGGGCTGTTCTAAATGATAATCAGTGTTGGGGAAAGAAGGGAGAATAATTATTCTACCTTTGTGTAAAGCGTCCCCCCCCTCCCCCGATTTTGGTGCACTTATGAAATGGTGTGGTTATTTGTATTTCAACCTCTGTGTGTGTGTGTGTGTGTGTGTGTGTGTGTGTGTGTGTGTGTGTGTGTGTGTGTGTGGTGTGTGTGTGTGTGTGTGTTTGTGCGTGCGTGCGTGCGTGCATGCGTGAGTGCGTGCGTGCGTGCGTTTAATTCTGATTGTTTGTCTGAGCTGACCATATGTTTGTCTGTAACTATTGCTCTCCCTGCCTCTATGTCTTTGTATCTCATGTCTTTTGCTTAAACCCTCCCTCCCTCCCTCCCTCTCCCTCCCTCTCTCTCTCTCTCTCTCTCTCTCTCTCTCTCTCTCTCTCTCTCTCTCTCTCTCTCTCTCTCTCTCTCTCTCTCTCTCTCTCTCTCTCTCTCTCTCTCTCTCTCTCTCATGTAGTCAAATAATTATTCCTGTTTTATCTTCATATAACGGCACCGTAGTAAAACTAGTTGCTTATTTCATTAAGGGAGCAAGGGGAATAGAGGTATATCAAGTGGCACCTCATTAATAAACTCTCTCACCAAAATAAAAAAGAGAACAAGAGCAAGAACAAGGACAAGGTGAAAGTTGTAGTGCATTCCATACCAAGGGAGATTTGGAACAGGAAAAAGTATTAAGCAGACGTCTTCATGTTCTGTTTCATTCTTGCTTTTTCTGTTAATTTTTTAAACCTATATATTCCCCATGAGAGATGTACACACAGCCAGAACATGGCCAGAGCACTGTTCTGCATAAAGCGCACACTGACAACACCAACGATGGCGGAAAGAAACTGAAGGAGGCGAGTGCAAAAGAGAAGTGAAACAGCATGATGAATAAAATCAATGAGAAAAAACGAAGGAGAGATAGACATACATCTCTCTCTCTCTCTCTCTCTCTCTCTCTCTCTCTCTCTCTCTCTCTCTCTCTCTCTCTCTCTCTCTCTCTCTCTCTCTCTCTCTCTCTCTCTCTCTCTCTCTCTCTCTTCTCTACGTGTACGTGCGTGTGTGTGTGTGTGTGTGTGTGTGTGTGTGTGTGTGTGTGTGTGTGTGTGTGTGTGTGTGTGTGTGTGTGTGTGTGTGTTTTCCAAATCGAAATCATCATTGATTCTTACTTCATATTCTTGTTTCAGAATGAGTGCCTTTTTGTAACATTACCTCAATATTGTATCTCTGTCTTATTCCTTACCTGTTGTTGTTTTTTCTCCCCTTTTATCAAAATCTTATGTTTTTATGGGACTTATTTTGAGATAGATGGTGGTGGATTGATGTCTTCAGTCATTTAACCTCATCATATTCTGATGTTTGCTCTTTAATTATTGCGCTTTTTTTGTTGTTTTGTTTTGTTTTGTTTTTTGTTTGTCTTGTTTTTGTTTATTTTCCTTTATTCAAATCAAAATTATCATTGATTCTTACTTCTTTTTCGTTTCTGAATGAGTGACTTTTTATAACATTACCTTAATATTGTATCTCTGTGTTATTTCTTGCCTGTTTGATACTTGGTATGGTTCCTTACTTTTGGTATTTGGATCATTATAATTGTTGTTGTGTAGTTGTGGCTAGTATTTTTTTTCTATCTTAATGTTATCCCTGAAAAGGGCGGGGACTGGATGTAAAAAAGCACACGAGTGCTTATCTATTATCCTCGAATAAAAGAATTTTGCCTTGCCTTGCCTTGCCTTGCATTGTCTCTCTCTCTCTCTCTCTCTCTCTCTCTCTCTCTCTCTCCTCTCTCTCTCTCTCTCTCTCTCTCTCTCTCCTCTCTCTCTTCTCTCTCTCTCTCTCTCTCTCTCTCTCTCTCTCTCTCTCTCTCTCTTCTCTCTCTCTGTGTGTGTGTGTGTGTGTGTATGTGTGCGTGCGTGTGTGTGTGAGAGTGTGTGTGTGTGTGTGCGAGCGTGCGTGTGTGTATGTGTGTGTGTGAGTGTGTGTGTGTGTGTGTGTGTGTGTGTGTGTGTGTGTGTGTGTGAGTGTGTGTGTATGTGTGTGTTTGTGTGTGCATGTGTGTGCATGTGTGTGTGAGTGTGTGTGTGTGTGTGTGTGTGTGTGTGTGTGTGTGTGTGTGTGTGTGTGTGTGTGAGTATATGTTTGTGAGTATATGTGTGTGTGAGAGTGTGTTTGTGTGTGTGTGTGTGTGTGTGAGTGTGTGTGTGTGTGTGAGTGTGTGAGTGTGAGTGAATTTTTGTGTGTGTATGTGTGTGTGAGAGTGTGTTTGTGTGTCTGTGTGTGTATCTGTGTGTCTGTGTGTGTGTCTGTGCGTGAGTGAGTGTGAGTGTGTGTAAAACATTATCCGATTGAAAAAAAATGATATGCCTATTTTTTTGAAACATCTAGGATGTTTTATGTGGTTTTTTTCTTCTTTTTTTAATCATAATTTTATTGGTAGTATGTCTTCCCCCCCCCCCTCCAATAAGGATGCTGGTTTAAAAAAAAATTTCCCCTTTTATCCAAATGTATGATTTATATTACATGTACAATTTTTGATAGATTGGTGGATTGATGTTTTCGGTTGTTTATTTCATTTTGTTCTCCTGTTTCCTCCTTATCTACTAACGCTTTTCTTTTTTTCCATAATCAAATTTTTTTATTGTGACTTCTGATTTTTGTCTTCTGAAAGAGTGCATTTTATTACCTTATCATATATAGTGTCCTTTATTCTTGTGTGTTGTTTGGTACTGCGTAAAGTCTTATTGTTTAGTATATTTTTAAGTTGATGTATCCCTGAAAAGGGCGGGGACTGGATGTAAAAAAGCACACGAGTGCTTATCTATTATCCTCGAATAAAAGACTTTGCCTTGCCTTGCCTTGCCTTGCCTTGCCTTGTCTCTCTCTCTCTCTCTCTCTCTCTCTCTCTCTCTCTCTCTCTCTCTCTCTCTCTCTCTCTCTCTCTCTCTCTCTCTCTCTCTCCTCTCTCTCTCTCTCTCTCTCTCTCTCTCTCTCTCTCTCCACACCTAAAGAGAAATGAAACTTGTGGACGAGAAAAGCTGCTGAACACCTCCCCAAACGCAGTTAAATCACATCTATTTCTCCAGTGACTGATATCGGGACACAGACACAGACAGATTATTAGACAGAGACAGAGACCGGCAGACATACTTCAAAGCAGAGGCAAAGACAAAGGCACAGACAGATAGACAGACAGACGGGCAGACAGATAACTAACCCACAAGCCAAAAGTCCAACCAAGGAGCAGGACTGAGTTGAATGGATGTGCTTCGTCTTCCCTTAAATCAAGACATGTTCTGGTGCAAAGCAATACAATATTCACCTCCCCATGAATAACAAATTTTCAAATCAATTTTTGCCAATTTATCAACTGAGAAAAACTAATTTATCACTTATAAGAAAAGAGCCCGTAGACTTAAAGTCAGCATTCATGTTAAATGCATGAAAGGACTACAGAACAAGGTTACTGTTTGGATTTCATTAGTCGCTTGATTTAACTCTGGCAGCCATGAAACGACTGTTCACAAGACAGCACAGAGTGGCTATGACAATAGCTATATGTTGTTGTGGTGGTGCTGCTGTATTCCCTTGATTAGAAACCTGGGGGTCACCCAGAAAAATCCCTGTCTACCCATCCCACCTGGAAATCCCTGAGATATTTTACGCACAAGCTGGATGAGAAAAGTGTGTGCGTGGTGGTTTTTTCCACAAACCTTACCATGTAGGCAGTCGTACTCCGATTTCAGAGCACTTTTTCTCCTTTAAAGGCAAATGCGTGCTATTTATTTAAGATGTTCATAGAGCTGTTCATCGCTAAAGACTATCTCTACATAGAAATTTAGATATATGATAGAGGCAATTTAGGTCAAATGTGTTGGGAGGAAAAAGGTAAAGTATCCAATTAAAATAGATCTTTTCATAACCTGGGCGGTCGTCACTAAGGGAGGTGTCAGAGACCTCAGCTTCTCTAGGGGCCAGCATATTGAAGGCAGCGCCCATCTCCTCTCCCTCACTTTTTTAACTTCCCTGACCCTAAAGAGGATAGGCACCCACTGACAGCTGGGTGAGCCAGGAGACTGTACTGAAGCCAAAGCGCTCAAACGGTCACTCATCCAAGTGATAATCACTCTCGATGCTGTTTAACCTTGGCTGGGGGGAAAGCGAGTGTTCTGACCACGGAGCTATGAAGACAAACCCGGAGTTGGAACCTCCACAGCCTTGCAGCCATGTCTGTTATGGGCTTCAGAAGTGATCCCTGAGTGAGGAGTCCTGAAGGCAGATGAAAGCTGTCCAGCGCTTTCTTTGCTTGCTATAAGACCTGAAGAGAGGAAGGCTCCGCCGGGTCTGTTCTGCACAAGAGAGGCTTCACAGGGCAAAGACATAATTAGGACTGATAGCATGTACACTATTTCCATATGACTAATAACATGTACGCTACCTCAAAGGACAAAGACATATGACTGATAACATGCAAACTCTCTAAAAGGACAAAGTCACGAGGCTTATAACGTGTACACTTTCTCAAAGGACACAAGCATATGACTATAACATGTAAACTATCTTTCCCTGTAGAATATAGCATCCAGAGCGATGGAATAATGGTAGGTATTGTGGACTTTCACTACATAGTCTGATAGTAAGATTCCGTTACTTTTAAGTTTCTAATTCTTAATAAATAATGGAATCGGCGACAATCTTTTTCTAAAATGTGACCCTCCATACAAAATGAACGACACTGCACCTGTCTCCTTTTTTCCGCTAGGGGCCATTTTAGGCAGGTGGGCGTCAAGTTGTTAATTTGGATATTTGGACTGAATATCAAACTATAAGCTTTTACCTATCTTGTACGGAAGTATCAAGGCGTAATTTTCTTTCCTTTTACTTCAAAAACGCGTGTAAAAACACCCATCCCTCTACCTGACCATCTACTACAATGCAAAATTCATCATTTCTCATTTGTCATTTCCAGGACTCTTGCTTTTTAATGTATAATAACTTTTCAAAGAACTGTCGGATTCGCAATCTGTGTTTAATTATAAAAATGAAACGAAATTTATTTGCAGATTGATAGCATGTCAACAAGTAAACATTGCCCATCGGGGACATGCCACTCATTGTGTGGTGGAGGGTCACAACTCTCATTAACTTTCTGTTTCTTTTCATTTGCAGAATCTTGTAGCTGACTCCAGTATGTGGATGAATGGTCAGCTTGTACTATGTACTATGTAGATGGAAAGCAAGGTGATAGTGGTCAATGATGTTGGCAGTATAAATATCTCCCCAGTCCTGAAGCCACGGCGGGCAGAAATGTCATGAATAATGTATGCAGACTGGCAGGAGAGATTAAAAATCAAATGAGCCTATCTTAAATTGTTGATAATTTGCATACTCCTAGTTTCCCTGTATCTTAAATTGTTGATAATTTGCATACTCCTAGTTTCCCTGTATCTTAAATTGTTGATAATTTGCATACTCCTAGTTTCCCTGTATCTTAAATTGTTGATAATTTGCATACTCCTAGTTTCCCTGTATCTTAAATTGTTGATAATTTGCATACTCCTAGTTTCCCTGTATCTTAAATTGTTGATAATTTGCATACTCCTAGTTTCCCTGTATCTTAAATTGTTGATAATTTGCATACTCCTAGTTTCCCTGTATCTTAAATTGTTGATAATTTGCATACTCCTAGTTTCCCTGTATCTTAAATTGTTGATAATTTGCATACTCCTAGTTTCCCTGTATCTTAAATTGTTGATAATTTGCATACTCCTAGTTTCCCTGTATCTTAAATTGTTGAGTATTTGCATACTCCTAGTTTCCCTGTATCTTAAATTGTTGATAATTTGCATACTCCTAGTTTCCCTGTATCTTAAATTGTTGATAATTTGCATACTCCTAGTTTCCCTGTATCTTAAATTGTTGATAATTTGCATACTCCTAGTTTCCCTGTATCTTAAATTGTTGATAATTTGCATACTCCTAGCTTCTCTGCCGAATGTTGTGTCGGGTTTGTAATACTTGTCTTTGAATGCTTTTCTGTCTCTCTGTTTCTGTATGTCTTTGCTTGTCTGTCTTTTTGTCTGTCTTTGTGTCTGTCTTTTTGTCTGTCAGTCTGTCAGTCTGTCAGTCTGTAAGTCTGTAAGTCTGTCAGTCTGTCTGTCTGTCTGTCTCTCTGTATGTCTCTCTCTCTTTATCTCTCTCTCTCTCTCCCAAAAGGCTTGATTTTATTTATTTATTCTTTTATATCGAGGATAATGGAGTAAGCACTCTTGTGCTTTTTTACATCCAGTCCCCGTGTGTATGCAGTTTTGTAAATGTCATCTGTTCCTACCGGCACACGGTGGTCTACTCTTACGAAAAGCGGAACAAGATTTAACGTGTGCGTAAGATGTTCTGCCTGCGTTAGCACACGGGGCCTTGGTTTACAGTCTCATCCGAAGGACTTTGGGGGAGAGAATAGTCAGCACTGATGTTAACTCCAGGAGAAAAATCTTCTCAAACGGGAATCGAACCCGGGTCGTCAAATTGCCAGCGCAATGTTCTAACCACTAGGCTATCCATCCTCCAGACTTTTCTTAACAAGCTGTAACACTCTTGTACTATATATGGAACATGTAACATGATGGAGCTGTCATGTTGTTTAGCTCCCTGTTTTGCAGTCTGATCAGCGAGATCGTTTCCTAAGATACCAAAATGGGATGAAATTCATAGAAAGGTAACACGAGTACCACATAAAGTTGGGAAATGAAATATGGCGTTGATTTCACTGATTATTATTAAATAAATCAAATAGATTAAAATTAACAGGAGACAGCAGAGAGAAGAGCAATCCGACCCCGAAAGACAGTCATGTCAAACATCTTTAAAATAAAAAATTGAGAGAACGAGAATGAATGAATGAATGAATGAATGAATGAATGAATGAATGAATGAATGAATGAACGAAAGAATGAATGAATGAATGAATGAATGAATGAATGAATGAATGAATGAATGAATGAATGAATTTTTTCCCAAGTGTAACAGAGTAAGCATTTACATACTTTTTTCATCCAGTCCTTGCACTGATTAGGGAATAGCAACCCCCCTCCCCCCAAAGAAAAGAAAGAAAGAAAGAAAGAAAGAAAAAGACAAAAAAAACAACAGAGAGAGAGAGAGAGAGAGAGAGAGAGAGAGAGAGAGAGAGAGAGAGAGAGAGAGAGAGAGAGAGAGAGAGGAGAGAGAGAGAGAGAGAGAGAGAGAGAGAGAGAGAGATTTGTATTTAATTTTTTTTATATCGAGGATAATGGGATAAGCACTCATGTGTTTTTTTTTCGTCCAGTCCCCGTGTGTATGCA
>CM060336.1:46429570-46447070 GCA_030674155.1 Stramonita haemastoma
TCTTCTTCTTCTTCTCTTCTTCTTCTTCTTCTTCTTCTTCTTCTTTTCGTCTGCTTCTTTTTGTTTTCTTGTTCTTGTTCTTGTTCTTCTTTTCTTTTCTTCTTCTTTCTTTTCTTGCTTCTTCTTCTTCTTCTTCTTCTTCTTCTTCTTTGACATTGCTCCTTCTTGTCTGTCTTCGTCTTAGTCTTGGTTCCTTGTCATGCTCTTGTTCTACTTCTGATTCAGTTCTTGTTCTTTTCTTTTGTTCTTGTGTTTGTTGTTGTTGTTGTTCTTCTTCTTCTTCTTCTTCTTCTTCTTCTTCTTCTTCTTCTTCTTCTTCTTCTTCTTCTTCTTCTTCTTCTTCTTCTTCTTCTTCTTCTTCTTCTTTTCGTCTCTTCTTTTTGTTCTTCTTGTTCTTGTTCTTCTTGTTCTTGTTCTTGTTCTTGTTCTTGTTCTTCTTCTTCTTCTTCTTCTTCTTCTTTGAACATTTAGACAACAGCTATCGTTGTCTGTACTATGAACAAAGATGCCTTGAGCTAGCTGCTGTTAAGCGCCTGACAAGTCAGGCCCAGCGCATCTAACTTCGGCACAGGAGAGAACGGTTATCTTTTGAGTCTTTGTTTGGAAAAAGGCTGGAAAATGGACCAAGAAAGCAGAAAGCAGTCAAGCAGGAGGTGACAGGAAGAAAAGAAACAAGGCAGAAATAAAGAGATGGACATAGAAGATGGAATTCCTAGCACAGAATTTCCAGAAAGTAGGGATGCTGTTTATGCTGAGGCCCCCGCCAGGGGTAAGAGAGTTCAGACTCTTCAGAAAATGCTAGATACGGTTTTTAGATTTTCCACAATGTACATCCATATATTAAAACTTTTTGCCAAGAGATACAAACACACACAGCTTTCACTGGCAATGCAACGCTCTGTTGATTTCTTTTTTTTCTTTATAAACCAGCTAGGACTTTTTCAATCAGCCAAGAACATGAAAATAATGTTCGATGAAAATAAAGTGGATGATTTGCCTTTTTATCCAGCCACATAGCGAACTGCATTCGGCAAATGGAGCAGAGAGGGGGGAGGGGGGAGGGGGGGGGCTGACTCCCGCCTTGTCTGTCCTCTTTACATCGGCCCTAGCTGACGTGGACTGTCTGTCATTTTGGTGGTGGCATTGTATGGAGCTTCTCCAAGTGTCAGTTTTGGTGGTGGACTTGTATGGAGCTTCTCCAAGTAGATCAAAGCAGAGGCCTCCTCTTGAGCTTCTTGACAGAGTGCCATGGTATTTTGGCTGGCATGTCTGTCATCATTTGCTGGCAATGGCTGTCATCATTTGGCTGCAATGTATGTCATTATTTTGGCTGGCAATGTCTGTCATCATTTTGGCGGCAATGTCTGTCATTATTTTGCTGGCAATGTTTGTCATATTTTAGCTGGCAATGTCTGTCATTATTTTGGCGGGCAATGTCTGTCATCATTTTGGCGGCAATGTCTGTCATTATTTTAGCTGGCAATGTTTGTCATTATTTTAGCTGGCAATGTCTGTCATATTATGGCTGGTTATGTCTGTCGTCATTTGGCTGGCAATGTCTGTCATCACTTTTGGTTGGCAATGTCCGTCATCTTTTTGGCTGGCAATGTCTGTCATCTTTTTGGTGGCAATGTCTGTCATCTTTTGGCTGGCAATGTCTGTCATCATTTTGGCTGACAATGTCTGTCATCATTTTGGCTGGCAATGTCTGTCATCTTTTTGGCTGGCAATGTCTGTCATCTTTTTGGCTGGCAATGTCTGTCATCACTTTGGCTGGCTGAGGCGATCAGTCAGGATGTTTACACTTCTTGCGTCCATTTAAATTCTTAAACATGAAGCTGAAGAAAAAATCACATTCTTTATTTTCATTCATTTTTCCCATTTTTAAATCACAATCATTCACTTTTCCTTGCCGCTTTATAATCACTCTTAAAGCTTTCGTGTAAATGACTGGAACTCTTACTTTGATTAGGCAAAGAGGTCTTTGAGAAAAAATGTCGTCATTTCGATATTTGTCAAAATGGCTGCCTTCCACAAGAATCAGAAGAATGCAAGTTGTGCCGTGACGTCAAGGGACGAGAAATCCGTGCTGTTTTATTTCCTTGTTCATATCCCTGACACCCCTACCCCCTCCCCCCCCCCCCCCCCTGCGCCCCATGGGGATGCCGTGGACCTATCAGCTTGACTACTATCCCTGCCTTCGGTATACTCTGTGCTAGGAATTCCCCCTTTTCTATCCCTCTCTTTTTCTGGCAGGCTCTTTTTTTTCCTGTCGTTTCTTCCTTGTCTATTTTCTGCCTTCTTGGTCCATTCTGCTGCCTTTCTTCCAGAATGGCCCAACAGAATAATTCTCTTCCACGCCGGAGTCGGACATGCTGGGCCTGACTTTTCAGGCGCTTAACGGCAGCGCAACGCATTTTCCTTCATATGACAGACAATAATAGCTGCTGTCTGAGCTTTTGAGGAAGATGACAAAGATGTTAGTGATTACAAGCCAGACCTCAATTCATTTGTCTTCTCCATTATACTATTGAGGAGCAAGGAAGCGTAAACACTCAGTGGTCAGAGTACTAGCTCTGCCCAAGCTAAGGCAGGGTGAACGTTTGTCTACCTTAACTTTCAATATAGTCCCCCAGTTCATCCAGTTGTAGATGTGTATCTACCCCCTTTAGTTACATGGAAGGTAAAGCAGCGAGGGAGTGGAGATGGGCGCCGCTCCCAATTTGCTGGCTCCTGGATAAGTTGAAGTCTCTGACACCCCGCTCCCCAATGACCGCACAGGTTATGAGACACCTTTCCCTTTATTTGAGGAGCAGTTACAGCCAGGCACTGCTGTTACAGTTCATGTGGTTTAGGCACTTTAGGTCATGGTGTCACATTTACCTTTATTGGAGGAGCAATTACAACAACGCACTGCAGTTGCAGTTAGTGTGTTGCAGCAGTGCACTGCAGTTGCCGTTAACGTGTTATACAGCAATGCACTGCAGTTGCCGTTAACGTGTTATACAGCAATGCACTGCAGTTGCCGTTAACGTGTTATACAGCAATGCACTGCAGTTGCCGTTAACGTGTTATACAGCAGTACACTGCAGTTGCCGTTAACGTGTTATACAGCAGTGCACTGCAGTTGCCGTTAACGTGTTATACAGCAGTGCACTGCAGTTGCCGTTAACGTGTTATACAGCAGTACACTGCAGTTGCCGTTTTAACGTGTTATACAGCAGTGCCCTGCAGTTGCCGTTAACGTGTTACACAGCAATGTCCTGCAGTTGCAGTTAACGTGTTATACAGCAGTGCACTGCAGTTGCCGTTAACGTGTTATACAGCAGTGCACTGAAGTTGCCGTTAACGTGTTATACAGCAATGCACTGCAGTTGCCGTTAACGTGTTATACAGCAGTGCACTGCAGTTGCCGTTAACGTGTTATACAGCAATGCACTGCAGTTGCCGTTAACGTGTTATACAGCGGTGCACTGCAGTTGCCGTTAACATGTTGTTGGCCACTTAAAGCTGGCGGTGCTCATCACTCTTCAGGTGGCTATGTGCGTGCTAGGTATCCTGCATTGTGCCTGTGATGCCACTGCCGATGATTGACATAGCCTCCACCTAAACTAGACAGGTGTGCACGTGTGCATCACATCGTCTCCTTCTCTTCTCTTCCTCGCTTCACACCGTCAGATGTGTCTGGGAAAATACCATGTTCTTTCCAGCTCCTCTCGTGGGCTATACAGCTTGGTTTGCAGAGTTATCTTCGTCGACGACACAATCTTCCTCAGGTCTCTGAATAGCGTGCACCTCTGAAGGATGTGCTCGCCTGTCTGGTTTTCTTGACCACAGGCACACAGGGGTGAAGGAACGAATAAACGATAAAAAGAATAAATGATAAGGAACAAGTTTTGCAATTTGGCTTTGTGGACATGTGGTGCACAACGGGATGTTCATGCATTGGCCAGGGTATGTCGATTTAGATTCTCCTTTGGTTGTTTTAGAGGAGTGAAACCAGTAGAAATGTTTTATTCTAAGGGTAAAACAATTCATTGAACAGTCATTTCAGTGGAGATTTGAACACTCGACCTCTGTGACCACTAGATGTCAAAGTCAACGTTCTAACCACTTATCGTTCCTGACAAGTTCGTGATATTATAATGAAGCTAGAATAGAAAGCGATAAGACTGTAGCACTCAGATTCAGACAAGAACTAGAGGAGATAATTATTGATTTTAGCACTTTACCATGCATGGTCACGGCACAGATTTCTGCCCGTGAAAAAAAGGAGGTTCTTTCACTGTGGAGACAGTGGGGCCTTAGTACAGTGTTACCACTTGCTTTCCGATCTGCACTTCTTCCTTTCTGACTAACTGGGTAGATTATAGTACAGAGCTTTGCTTGTATTAGTCCTAGTGTTGGTGTGGGCTACTTTACTTGAAAAATGTGCATTGCACACGGTTCTACAATTTATCGCCACATCAAAAAGACTGCCCTGACTACGACATAATTATATCATAGTTAAAAGTTCAGCTTTGAATAAGCACTTAGCATCCAAAGGTATTGTACCCACACTACTCTTCATCACCTCACATCTGTAGCAAAACTCTCAAATCTAGCCTGAGTTCTCTTTTTACCCAGCTGGTGCCAGATTAGTAGATGTTCTACTCACCACAAAATAAAATGGAATCAGCACACAGAGTGATCCACGAAAAACAATGTTTCTAGACAAGGAGCGTTTGGATTACAGCTTATTCTGCACCAACTAATGGTGTGTGTCCATCAATAGTTTGGATTACAGCTTATTCTGCACCAACTAATGGTGTGTGTCCATCAATAGTTTGGATTACAGCTTATTCTGCACCAACTAATGGTGTGTGTCCATCAATAGTTTGGATTCTAGCTTATTCTGCACCAACTAATGGTGTGTGTCCATCACTAGTTTGGATTACAGCTTATTCTGCACCAACTAATGGTGTGTGTCCATCAATAGTTTGGATTACAGCTTATTCTGCACCAACTAATGGTGTGTGTCCATCAATAGTTTGGATTCTAGCTTATTCTGCACCAACTAATGGTGTGTGTCCATCACTAGTTTGGATTACAGCTTATTCTGCACCAACTAATGGTGTGTGTCCATCAATAGTTTGGATTCTAGCTTATTCTGCACCAACTAATGGTGTGTGTCCATCAATAGTTTGGATTCTAGCTTATTCTGCACCAACTAATGGTGTGTGTCCATCAATAGTTTGGATTCTAGCTTATTCTGCACCAACTAATGGTGTGTGTCCATCAATAGTTTGGATTCTAGCTTATTCTGCACCAACTAATGGTGTGTGTCCATCAATAGTTTGGATTCTAGCTTATTCTGCACCAACTAATGGTGTGTGTCCATCAATAGTTTGGATTCTAGCTTATTCTGCACCAACTAATGGTGTGTGTCCATCAATAGTTTGGATTCTAGCTTATTCTGCCAATCCGGACAGCTACCACCAACTAATGGTGTGTGTCCATCAATAGTTTGGATTACAGCTTATTCTGCACCAACTAATGGTGTGTGTCCATCAATAGTTTGGATTACAGCTTATTCTGCACCAACTAATGGTGCCATGTTGATTTCCATTCATCTAGTTTGGATTACAGCTTATTCTGCACCAACTAATGGTGTGTGTCCATCACTAGTTTGGATTACAGCTTATTCTGCACCAACTAATGGTGTGTGTCCATCACTAGTTTGGATTACAGCTTATTCTGCACCAACTAATGGTGTGTGTCCATCAATAGTTTGGATTACAGCTTATTCTGCACCAACTAATGGGTGTGTGTCCATCACTAGTTTGGATTACAGCTTATTCTGCACCAACTAATGGTGTGTGTCCATCACTAGTTTGGATTACAGCTTATTCTGCACCAACTAATGGTGTGTGTCCATCAATAGTTTTGGATTACAGCTTATTCTGCACCAACTAATGGTTCGTTGTGTCCATCCACATAGTTTGGATTCTAGCTTATTCTGCACCAACTAATGGTGTGTGTCCATCAATAGTTTGGATTACAGCTTATTCTGCACCAACTAATGGTGTGTGTCCATCAATAGTTTGGATTACAGCTTATTCTGCACCAACTAATGGTGTGTGTCCATCAATAGTTTGGATTACAGCTTATTCTGCACCAACTAATGGTGTGTGTCCATCAATAGTTTGGATTCAGCTTATTCTGCACCAACTAATGGTGTGTGTCCATCAATAGTTTGGATTCAGCTTATTCTGCACCAACTAATGGTGTGTGTCCATCAATAGTTTGGATTACAGCTTATTCTGCACCAACTAATGGTGTGTGTCCATCAATAGTTTGGATTCAGCTTATTCTGCACCAACTAATGGTGTGTGTCCATCAATAGTTTGGATTACAGCTTATTCTGCACCAACTAATGGTGTGTGTCCATCAATAGTTTGGATTACAGCTTATTCTGCACCAACTAATGGTGTGTGTCCATCAATAGTTTGGATTACAGCTTATTCTGCACCAACTAAGGTGGTTGCGTGTGTCCATCAATAGTTTGGATTACAGCTTATTCTGCACCAACTAATGGTGTGTGTCCATCAATAGTTTGGATTCTAGCTTATTCTGCACCAACTAATGGTGTGTGTCCATCAATAGTTTGGATTACAGCTTATTCTGCACCAACTAATGGTGTGTGTCCATCAATAGTTTGGATTCTAGCTTATTCTGCACCAACTAATGGTGTGTGTGTCCATCAATAGTTTGGATTACAGCTTATTCTGCACCAACTAATGGTGTGTGTCCATCAATAGTTTGGATTACAGCTTATTCTGCACCAACTAATGGTGTGTGTCCATCAATAGTTTGGATTACAGCTTATTCTGCACCAACTAATGGTGTGTGTCCATCAATAGTTTGGATTCTAGCTTATTCTGCACCAACTAATGGTGTGTGTCCATCAATAGTTTGGATTCTAGCTTATTCTGCACCAACTAATGGTGTGTGTCCATCAATAGTTTGGATTACAGCTTATTCTGCACCAACTAATGGTGTGTGTCCATCAATAGTTTGGATTACAGCTTATTCTGCACCAACTAATGGTGTGTGTCCATCACTAGTTTGGATTCTAGCTTATTCTGCACCAACTAATGGTGTGTGTCCATCATAGTTTGGATTACAGCTTATTCTGCACCAACTAATGGTGTGTGTCCATCATAGTTTGGATTACAGCTTATTCTGCACCAACTAATGGTGTGTGTTCATCAATAGTTTGGATTACAGCTTATTCTGCACCAACTAATGGTGTGTGTCCATCACTAGTTTGGATTCAGCTTATTCTGCACCAACTAATGGTGTGTGTCCATCAATAGTTTGGATTACAGCTTATTCCTTTCATCATTAAGTAGCTACACTTTGCCTTCGAATAGTAGTAGCTTGAAGTGATGGTTTGTTGCTGTTGTTGTTGATTGGTACTGTTGTTGTTATGGCTTGCTGTTGTTATTGTTGTGTTTGTTGTTTCTTGCTAGAGATTCGCCCAGTTTCTGCCTCCCATAAAAAATAGGGACAGATCGAGTCAGGCATTTCTGGTCAGCGTTGTGCTCAAGAGTGACATCAGACTTTGAGGGTTGCAAAGTCACGTGCACAAGTCATAGCCAGTCTTCCTTCTGGACCACACCACAACACTGTATGCATACACGATTATCTCCCCGCTCCCTGCTCATATACCAATCATTACACGCCAACATCTTTTATTCTCCCAATGTAGAACAAAGACTATTCGTGTTCACAAGCATACATTAACACTATTGGTTGTGTTGACAAGCATACATTAACATTATTGATTGTGTTGACAAGTATACATTAACACTATTCACTTATCACTATTCATTATCACTCGCACGCGCACGCGCGCTTCCGCGCGCGCGCGCCACACACACACACACACACACACACACACACACACACACACACACACACACACACACAGATATTGTAGCATTTATTTTACTCAAGTTTACTTGCTTCTATTTGTCCTTTTTATGGTTCAAGCTTTACTGATAATTAGACCTATAATTTTTTTTAATTTATTTATTTTATTTTATTTATTTATTTATTTATTTATATTTATTTTTTAATCCTCCATTCACCTGTCCACCAAACAAACACCCCACAACCCCCCCCCCCCCCCCCCCCCCCCCCATTATTTGTCTAAAATCACTTTTTAGTGGATAGACGTTAAAAGGAAGACACACACTATTCATTTTGTTGATAAGCATACATGAAGTCCAGCCCTCAAACTTTAAAAGGATGGGAGGGGGGCAGGAGCTGTCATTTAGCCATTCCCCTCCCCTCCCCTCCCGAGCATGATTTTATGATATAGGCCACAATCCCATATAACGAGTTCAGCCAACAGTTTTGGAATTTGTAATACATAAGAAAAGTAAAAAAAGATGATACAGCTGAACAATGTTGTGATAAGAATATCAATAGTGATAAAGTCGCTACATCCCTTCCATGAAATGCTTTATAGTAAAAGTATGTTAGTAAATAAACCATGTGCCCATAGTATCTGATTTACCAGACAAGTTCATGTCCAAAGGGGGGGGGGGGTATTTTCATGTCAGACTAAGAAGGATGGAGAGTTGAACGGAAATGTATCGTGGGGAAAACAATGCTAACACAAAAGTAGTTGAGGACGGTACGTAGTGATGCAAAAGAGCAGAGTGCTGAGCACCCAGCTAGGGGACAAGACAGAAAAACAAGAACTATGACAGGAGAGAATAGAGTGACAGGAGAAAGAACTCTATACAGGTCTGATCCATATGAATGAGCAGGGTTATGAACCGCTCTATAACACTGCATGACAAGATTGTATCAGATTCTCTTTATTACAGGAAGCCAATGCAGGTCGTGAAGAAGTGAACGCGCAGAATGGAAGAGAAAAGATCAATACATTCTTGGCCTGGGCTACTGTTTGTCTTGCAGATAGAGAAAAAGCAAATTTTATCAAACTATCTGCAGCATAGCACGGTAAGTTTGTGTTTGGATTCTGTCTGTTATTGAAAAACAGTAGAATCAATCGAAAAAAGTTATAAAGAGGCAAAGACATAAGGAGGGGAGACGGGATAGCTTAGTGGTCAGAACATTGCGCTCGCAATTTGACGACCCGGGTTCGATTCCCGTTCGAAGAGATTTTTCTCTGGAGTTAACATCAGTGCCGACTTCACTCTCCCCAAAAGTATTTCGGATGAGACTATAAACCGAGGCCCCGTGTGCGAACGCACGCAGAACATCTTGCGCACACTTTAAATCCTGTTCTGCTTTTTGTAAGATTAGGCCATTGTGTGCCGATGGTAACAGATGACAAGATTTACAAAAAATTGTATGCACATGGGGACTGGCTGTGAAAAAGCACATGAGTGCTTATTCCATTATTCTAGATATAAAAGAATAAAGAAATTGATAAATAAATAAATGAAGAAAAGAAATGAAATAGCACAGGTGTTGTAATATCGATATGGTAGGCCTAATATACAGCTTCTTGTTTCTGTGAAGATTCCAAAACCACACAGGCAGCATACCCTGCAGTGTCTGAGACAGGAAAGATGGGGAAAAAGATGCCAGGCCTTTTGGCACTGTCAGCAATGCATGATGAACACAACTTCTGCCAACTTGTAAACAGTAGATTATCAGATGCTTGTACATGCCAATTATTGGAAATTAAGAGAGGTAATATCTGCATATTGACCATCTCTGTCATCATGAAATTAACAATATGAGCCTCAGTCAGGAAACAGTAAATAGAATGATAATAATAATAATGATACTACTACTACTACTACTACTACTACTACTACTATACTACTACTACTACTACTACTACTACTACTACTACTACTACTACTACTAATCATGATGATGATGATGATGATAACACTACTACTACTACTACTACTACTACTACTACTACTACTACTACTACTACTACTACTACTACTACTACTACTACTACTACTACTACTACTACTACCACTACTACCACTACTACTACTACTAGTAATAATAATAATAATAATAATAATAATAATAATAATAATAATAATAATAATAATAATAATAATAATAATATATAATAATAATACATGGAATTTATATAGCGCTATATAGTGCGAAAACAAATCAAAGCGCGTAAATGTGAACACAGTCCAACTCTGAACCTACCTGAATGTGTCTTTAGCTTATATTCCCCCCTCCAACCTAAGCGTTGAGGAGACAGTACTGTAGTTAAAGGATGACACTTTCCCTGTTTCTGCAGATTGGGGAATGGCTTTTCCTGAGCAGCATCTCTTGGGCATGCAGGGAATTCCGGAGCCAGCAGAGATCCCTGACATCTCTTCACAGTGCAGCACCATCCACTCCACTCTGACTTGTGGGCGCCATGCTTCCTGACCCACTTTTCTCAAGAGTAGCCTCACTGACAAAGTCTTCACTTCAGAGGGGGGTTTTTTAAGGTGATATTTTTGGTGTTGATTCTAGTGTTTGGTCTAGCGTTACTGTGTGCTTGAAAATGCTGTTGTGCGTGAAATGTATAAATTACTCAGATGGAAAGAAGACGGGAAGAGGCATAGAGAAGAAAGAAAGAAGAAAGAAAGAAAGAAAGAAAGAAAGAAGAAGAAAGGAAGAGAAAGAAAGAAAGAAAGAAGAAAGAAAGAAAGAAAGAAAGAAGAAAGAAAGAAAGAAAGAAAGAAAGAGAAAAGAAAAGGAAAAGAAAGAAAGAAAGAAGAAAGAAAGAAGAAGAAGAGACAAAAGAAAGAAAGAAAGAAAAAAAAGAAAGGAAAGAAGGAAGGAAGGAGGAAGAAGAAAAGGAAGAGGAAGAAGAGAAAGGAAGGAAGATAGACAGACAAAAAGAAAGAAAGAAAGAAAAAAAAAGAAAAGGAGATAGACAGACAGACAGGCGGACAGACAGAAAAAGGAAGACGGACAAAGAGACAAAGAGACACAGAGACAAGGCAGACAGAGACACAGACAGAAAGACATGGACAGATATGTAGACAGAGACAAATAGACAGACGAGGATGTCCAGAATTGCGCGGGGATGAAATCAAAAGCAGAGGTAGAGGGGACGACACAGAGAGAGAGCAGGGTGTAGTCAGCTCCGGGTGAGTGACCTCATGGCAGCTGAAAGATGAAACGACACCTGACTGAAACACCTGCTTCTGACACCTGACTGCAGCACTTGCTTCTGACACCTGACTGAAACACCTGCTTCTGACACCTGACTGCAGCACCTGCTTCTGACACCTGACTGCAGCACCTGCTTCTGACACCTGACTGCAGCACCTGCTTCTGACACCTGACTGCAGCATCTGCTTCTGACACCTGACTACAGCACCTGCTTCTGACACCTGACTGCAGCACCTGCTTCTGACACCTGACTGCAGCACCTGCTTCTGACACCTGACTGCAGCACCTGCTTCTGACACCTGACTGCAGCACCTGCTTCTGACACCTGACTGCAGCACCTGCTTCTGACACCTGACTGCAGCACCTGCTTCTGACACCTGACTGCAACGGGGATAGCCTAGTGGTCAGAACACAGTGGGGACGGGATAGCCTAGTGGTCAGAACATTGCGCCTGCAATTTGACGACCCGGGTTCGATTCCCGTTGGAGGGGATTTTCCCCCTGGAGTTAACATCAGTGCTGACTCTACTCTCCCCAAAAGTCTTTCGGATGAGACTATAAACCGAGGCCCGATGCGCGAACGTACGCAGAACATCTTGTGCACACGTTAAATCCTGTTCCGCTATTTGTAAGAGTAGGCCATTGTGTGCCAGTGGGAACAGATGACAATATTTACACAACTGCATACACACGGGGACTGGATGAAAAAAAGTATATGAGTGCTTATCCCATTATCCTCGATATAAAATAAAAATAATAAAAAATAAAAATAAATAAATAAAACACCTACTTCTAAAAGTGCAACGCAACAATTTAAATCTTGCTGCATGAGGTAAAATTAAGAAAAGGTAAAAATATTTACAAAATAAACAAAGTACAAAAAATGACTGTACTGTAACAATCTAGATATTTCTATCTTGTCTCAGTATTTGGATAATGAAGAAAAGAAAATGGTTAAACCTGTGAAGTTTTGTTTCTAAACAAACACATTTCTCCTTCTACTCAAGTAAACAACAACAACAACAACAACAACAACAACAGAGGCTAATGCCAACATACCAAAACATTGCACGTTTGGCAAGCTAGGATGGGGTGTGTCAATAATGTGACCATGATTATGTGGAAGTAATAGCGTTGTTTTGATTTCCAGAAACACTTTAACTCTCTCTCTCTCTCTCTCTCTCTCTCTCTCTCTCTCTCTCTCTCTCTCTCTCTCTCTCTCTCTCTCTCTCTCTCTCTCTCTCTCTCTCTCTCTCTCTCTCTCTTCAGAAAGAGAGAGAGAGGGGGAAGAGAGAGAGGAGGAAGAGAGAGAGGGGGAGAGAGACAGACAGAAGAGACAGAGAGACAGAGAGAAAGAAGGCTTAGATTTTAAATGCAGCTCCATTTTCCTTTTTCTCTTTTCTGAAAGAAAAACAAGAAGAACTTTATAGCATTGCATTGCAATGTAGTGTCGTGTATTGCATTGTATTGTAATATAATGTCGTGTATTACATTGTAGTGTAAGGCAATGTAGTGTATTGTAATGTAATGCAGTATATACATTGTAGTTTTGTGTTTACTCTATTGTAAGGTACTGCATTGTATACCACTCCAAGTCATGGCAAACTTCTCTACATGATGTTCAGGGCTGCTCTGCTCTTCCCGGGGCAGAGCGTGTTGCCACAAGAGCAGCGCCACCCCTAGTGTTGTTCTTTTCCTGTCTGCGTTAAATGCAGATACAAATTGAGTGCGTGTTTCCTTACCAGCGTAGCTTTCATCAACATAATTTTACCACGGACAACTTTCTTGTTGCTATGGGTTCTTTTACGTGCGCTAAACGCGCGCTATACACAGGAACTCGGTTTATTGTCTCATCCGAAAGGCTAGCACCCAGACCACCCTGACTCACGAGCTAGGGGATGAGGGAAAGTTTCCGGCACAAAAGCGGGGATCAAACCACCACACTCTTCGACCTGTACTTTTTGCTTTCTATGCAGGTACTTTACCTCTAGACCACCGATCCACCTTGAAGGTTATGAAACTAAAGAAACAAAATGTGAAATCAGAGCAATGGAGGAGAGGCTACATTCAATCAAGGACATCAACCGTGACCTGGAATCAGAACTTCACTGGTCAAGAAAACATGGCGCTGCTAATAAAGCATTGCTAGGCATTAAATAGCATCGATTGGAAATCTGTTTTTTCTTTAGATTGTTTTCGTTTCTTTTTTCTTAAAAAATGATCAAGAATGTGAACTGGATATAAATAAAATATACAGTACACGTTATCGACCCAGAGAGAGAGAGAGAGAGAGAGGAGAGAGAGAGAGAGGAGAGAGAGAGAGAGGAGAGAGAGAGAGAGAGAGAGAGAGGAGAGAGAGAGGAGAGAGAGAGAGAGGAGAGAGAGAGAGAGGAGAGAGAGGAGGAAGAAGAAGAGAAAGAGAGAGAGAGAGAGAGAGAGAGAGAGAGAGAGAGAAGAGAGGTAAGGAGGAGGAGTGGAGAAGGAGAGAAGAGAGACGAGTGAAGAGAAAAAAACAGAGACAAAGACAGAAGAAACACACACACACACAACAAACACACACATACACACACAATCAAAACACACACATAACAAACACACAACACCACACACACACACACACACACACACACACACACACACACACACACAACACACACACACACAACACACACACACACACAACACACACAACACACACACACACACCAAATGGTTCAGATCACCGAAGCAGTCATCTGCACCCACGCCACTTTAATGGATGTGAATGGCTGGTTTCTGCCTGAGGATGGAGACACCCATATTCCTTTGCGTCTGTTGTGCTAAACAGAGACACACAGAGAAGCACAGAGAGGGAGATGAGAGAGGGAGACAGACAGACAGACACAGAGACAGACAGACACGGAGACAGAGGCAGACAGACAGACAGAGAGAGACACAGAGAGAGAGACAGACAATCAGACAGACCCAGAGACAGAGATACAAAGACAGACAGAGAAGGAGACAGGCAGACAGACAAACAGACAGACAGGCAAAGATGGACAGAGATACAGACAGGAAAAGATACAGGCATAGAGAGAAAACAGACTGGGAGGATTTGAAAGAGAGGGGGCGATGAAAAGGGACAGACAGACAGACAGACAGACAGATCAAAAATAGACAGACAGACAGACAGATAAACAGAGACAGACAGATAGACAGACAGGAAGATAGATAGATAGATAGATAGATAGATAGATAGATAGATAGATAGATAGATAGATAGATAGATAGATAGATAGATAGATAGATAGATAGATAGATAGATAGATAGATAGATAGATAGATAGATAGATAGATAGATAGAGGCAGACACCAGACAGACAGACAGACAGACAGACAGACAGACAGACAGACAGACAGACAGAGATATACAGACAGAGATAGAGAGAGATAGCATCACTAGAGGCAGATAGAACTAAAATAGACAGGCAAATAAAGACACAGAAATAGCAAGAGAAAAAGACACAGAGACAGAGAGGGCGGAAATAAGGACAGAGAAAAAGAAAGACAGGGACAAACAGCCAGACACACAGAGCCCCTGCCTTGTGGCCACACCAAGCTTCTGCACTCTGTCTTCGGGGTGAAGGGAAATAACCCAAACTCTGACTGTATGAAAGAAAAATTGATATTAAACACAAAAATAAACTAACACCCCCACCACCCACCCCAGCAAAAAGAAAAATCAACAAGAAGATAATGAAAATTTGACAACAGAATCCACTGGCTTCCTACAGTTTAATTCATTCCAGTCTCCGTATTTGGATAATAAATCAAAATCCACAAACACACCTGACCATGCATATTGACGCCATGATATTTCTAATTAGAAAAAACGACAGTGCATAATGCCATGATAGCAATGCAGTCCACGTGTGCCAAGCTAAGACGGGGATTGGCGATGTCGTTAGCATATTGAAAACACCGCAGTCTTCATTTTGCAGCAGACACCCCACTTCTCGCTTTGTCTTTCAGAAAGGAGGAGAATATCAAGTTTCAAGCTCCAGGGAAATAGAAATGTTACCTTCTCGTTCAAGAAAGGAAAGGGAAGTAACACAACTAAACAAACGGAAGTGAAAGGAAAGGCCCCAGCGAGCATGGAATCACGAATTTCAATACGAAGGTTGAATCCGACCTTCGGTAATAAAGAAGCGATACCGGTGCTAATAAAGCCTCGCCATGCATAAAGCATTCATTGTCTTCAGTGGGACTACAAACACAGGTCTTCGGTGCCAACAAGAGGAACATCTAGCGTGCCTGGTAAAAAGCCTATCCACCTTTCCAAAGGGGTGGTTTTGTGCTGGTAGGAACAGATAAAATAAGTCTACCTAAACGCATGAATACGGGGACCGGACTCGATGTAATAAACAAAGTAGGCCTACATTGGTGCTTATTCCATTATCCTGGAAATAAAAGCAGAATAATACAAAAAACAATCGTGCTAATGACATTTTAGTGTTTTTCTTGTTTATTTATTTGTTCATATATTTCTTCTCCTCCTTGGGAACGCAAGAAGGGGGTAGAGAAGGGTGTCAGTTAAGATGGCGTCCCCACCTTCTACAAACTCTGTGCTAGATCTTCCCTCCTTTCTATCCCTCTCTTTGTCTGTTCTTTGTCCTGTGTCTTCCTGTCACCTCCTCCTTGGCTAGTTTTTGCCTTCTTGGTCTCTTTTCCTGCCTTTCCCCAAAAAAACCATTAATACTTAAAAGAGAAAAACTCTCTCCAATGGCAAAGTCGGATGCACTAGGCCTGACTTGTCCGGCACTCAAAGGCAGTACAATCGCCTTTTTTACTCACATGAAAGACAGCAGTAGCTGCTGCCTGGACAATTCATAAAAACAGAAACTTAGAATTTCTTAAGTACTTTTTGGAGAATTTTTGTTAAAATTTTCGAAACCTCTCTTTGTTATGTGAAACATTTTTGTCATAATCTAGTCTTTGTCCAAAATTGTCAGTCTGATTGTTGAAGAAAAAATCAGGCTAAACTGCATCTCTCCCTTGACCCCACCTCACAATCTGACGGCAAATAAAACCCAAAGTAGACAGAAATGGAGAGAAATCATCTATTTCCCAAATCTTCGTTTTAGTCTTGGGTATAGTTACGCCTTGCCTGTCTCCCACCCCTCTTAAAGCCTGTCTGGTTCTAAAGTGTGCCTCACACTTCGGATGCCTCATTGCATGCTGCGGGGCTATCAAAACAAGAGCCGCTAAATGGAAGATGCATGACAAGGTCCCAGAGACAGCGACAGTATTCTCTTTGAAGCGATGCGGGGCTCCTCCACTGACTGTCTGCATAATGCACAGGTGTCATCAGCCACTGTGAAACACCACGGACTGCAGGAGGCGGGGAAAAGACTGCTCCTCCTTTACCGCCGAGGTGAGAGGAGAGATTGGGGTGAGGGTTGGGTGAGGTGGGGTGAGGGTTTGGTGAGGTTGGGTGAGGTTGGGTGAGAGTACGTGGGGGGGAGGGGGGCAGGAAGAATTTGTGTGGGAGGGGGGAAGGGGTTGTGTGTGAGCAGGGGGGAGGAGTTGTATGTGTGTGCGTGTGCGTGTGTGTGTGGTGTTTGAGAGAGAGAGTTACTGTATGTGTGTAAGACAATTATGATTATTTTGAAATCATAGGTTAAACTCTTGTTGTCGTTGCTGTATTTGGCGTTTGTTAATTGTTTTGGGTTGGTTTTTGGGGGATGAGGGTTTTCTTTGTTTTTGTTTTTGTTTTGTTGATAGTCGAGTCCCTAATCAGGGCAAGGGCCAGATGAAAGAAAGTATGAAATGCTTACTCTGTTACCCCAGGACAATAAAGATCATTCCTTCATTGTGTCCCGGAGATTATGATCGAAACCTTGAATAACAGCAAGTAGAGGAACAATACCCAATAACGATGTCACATATGTCAGTGCTTGGATTTCTGATTGTCAATCCTTTATTTTGATACCACATAGACTAACAAAGCGTGTGTGAGTGACTGTCCTAGAGGAGGCAGAGGGGGCAGGAATACTCTTGGCAATGATCGACTGAGTCCAGATGGCGGCATCTTGAGGAATGCTCAGCACAAAGGCAGAAATGAACTCCTATTATTCCAGGTTTGTTTGGGTGTTACGGTTTTGGCAGTGACGGTGGTGATAATAACGAGTGTTTGTGTATGTATGTACAAACATGGTGTATTTTACAAACTGCTCAGACGAAAATGACGCAGTCTTTTGTGTCGTGTTTGGTAGAAAAACTAGATGATGGATTTGAATCCTGATATTTGCTCGCAAACATGCGTAAATGAGGTTTGGTGGTTGTTAGCT
>CM060336.1:46449570-46452070 GCA_030674155.1 Stramonita haemastoma
ATTTATATTATTGTCAAAAACAAAGTCGAGGTAGCAGTAACAGAAGTAGTATCTGAATAGTGTCCTCACCATCTTCACAACTATCATCAGTGTTTTGTTCCTGTAATATTTGTTGTAGATGTAGCAGTTGCAGTGTTGCTATCCTGTAATATTTGTTATAGATGTAGCAGTTGCAGTGTTGCTATCCTGTAATATTTGTTGTAGATGTACAGTTCAGTGTTGCTTCCTGTAATATTTGTTGTCGCTGTAGCAGTTGCAGTGTTGCTATCCTGTAATATTGTTGTAGATGTAGCAGTTGCAGTGTTGCTATCCTGTAATATTGTTGTCGCTGTAGCAGTTGCAGTGTTGCTATCCTGTAATATTGTTGTAGATGTAGCAGTTGCAGTGTTGCTATCCTGTAATATTTGTTGTAGATGTAGCAGTTGCAGTGTTGCTATCCTGTAATATTTGTTGTAGTGTAGCAGTTGCAGTGTTGCTATCCTGTAATATGTGTTGTAGTTGTAGCAGTTGCAGTGTTGCTATCCTGTAATATTTGTTGTAGTTGTAGCAGTTGCAGTGTTGCTATCCTGTAATATGTGTTGTAGTTGTAGCAGTTGCAGTGTTGCTATCCTGTAATAGTGTTGTAGTTGTGGCAGTTGCAGTGTTGCTATCCTGTAGTATTTGTTGTAGTTGTAGCAGTTGCAGTGTTGCTATAGCATTTCTTCCTCTTTCTAACGGATTGACAAAACGGTCATTTTCCCCTGAAATGCAGAACCAAAATATGTTTTCTTTTATTTGTTTTTTATCTGTAGAGATGCAAATCAAAACAACAAGCGGAAACATCCCATTCTTGCTCAAAGTTCTGACATCTTGCCTGGTTTATGCTTGAAAAAACAGGAGGAGAAACAGTTTTGGGCGGTCAAAGGCGAATGTCCAGTCATAAGCAAGGAACAACAACTCCTCCCTTCCACTCCTCTATCATTCGAAGTTACCTCCCATACTTGTCAATGTACGTCATTTCCGTCGAAGCCTCTTCACTTGAGCCCTTAGCTTTCCGCTGCTGGATACGACAAGAGATGGGGGGGGGGGGGGGGGGGGGTATTGTGCCTTTGGCCTGTGGGTTATCTAGTTCCTTTCTTCTTCTCCTGTCTTTTTTGCCCCCAAATGCCAGAAAGATATGACCAAAGTTAGCTGTAAATGAGTCATGGAGACATGAGACCATATTTTTGTGAGAAGAGGGGGGGGGGGGGGTCAGCTAGGTGAGGAGGTGCGGAGAGGTGGAGGGGCTGCACTTGTTTATATGTGCCAATTGTGTTCAGCGAGCAGAAGAAAAGGAGAGTGAAAAAGAAAAAAAAGAAGAAAAAACAAAACAAAAACAGCACAGAAAAAAGACAGAACAGGAAAAGAGGAAAGAAAGTAAGACACAAAAAAGAGAGGAAAGAAAGAGAAGATTTTTTTTAAATGGAAAGAAAGAAAAAAAGAAAGAAAGAAAAGCAAGTATAAAGAAAAAGGAAAGAAAGAAAAATAGACAAGAAAAGAAAGAAGTATAAAAAGGAAAGGATATAAAAAGGAAAAAAACAACAAGAGGAAAAAAAAACATAGGGGAAAACACAAAAAGACAATAAGAAGAAAAAAACTAAAAAAAAAAACTAAAGAAAATTTCTATAGAAAAAAGTATAGCAAGTATGTAAAATCATGAAAAAAATTACTTATAAATCCCAGCTCCATATAAGAAACAAAACAAAAAATAAAAACATGAAAATTGATTGAATGCAAGAAACAACGCGTGATTCCTAACCCACTTACCGATCTCTGCATCTAAAGCATACCTAACTCTGAAAGATTGGATAAAAAAAGAGAGTTAGAAGAGCCAGAAACGGAATAATGCAGTTGAAATGAGATTGTTAGCAGTAGCTGCAGCAGCTGCTGCAACACAACAGCAACAACAGCAACAACAGCAACAGCAGCAACAACTATAATGTGCTAGAAACCACAAACGGTGGATGGGTCTTGAAAACAAGACGTGTAGGTTTGATGACTGACTGGGCCCAAAATATTTTCTACATCCACTACACCTTGATGGAGGGTCTGGGTGCTAGTCTTTTGGGTGTGACGATAATCTGAGGCCCCGTATGCAACAGGTATCTAGAGTAGGCAAACTAATTCGCGGCAACAACAGCAGTGCCTGGCACGTATGTGCAGGACAGAGAGAGCAGCTGTGATAGGGAAGCAAATACACACCTAGACCAAACACATTTAAAAAGTGGGTGGCACTGTTTTTGTGGCGATGAGTTCTCACTGAAGAGAGCAGGGAGAAGTTCACTCTGAAAAATCTGTCGTGACATAAAATGGTATAAACATTCCGACTGTTTGCATAATTATTATACAAACCAACACACACACACACACATACACTCTCTCTCTCTCTCTCATCTCATCCTCTCTCTCTCTCTCTCTCTCTCTCTCTCTCTCTTACTCTCCTCTCTCTCTCCTCTCTCTTCTCTCTCTCTTCTCTCTCTCT
>CM060336.1:46457070-46467070 GCA_030674155.1 Stramonita haemastoma
CTTTGTTGTAACTATTTGTCTGTCTCTCTGTCTAGCTGTTCATCTGTCTCTTTGTTGTAACTATTTGTCTGTCTCTTTGTCTAGCTGTTCATCTGTCTCTTTGTTGTAACTATTTGTCTGTCTCTTTGTCTAGCTGTTCATCTGTCTCTTTGTTGTAACTATTTGTCTGTCTCTCTGTCTAGCTGTTCATCTGTCTCTTTGTTGTAACTATTTGTCTGTCTCTCTGTCTAGCTGTTCATCTGTCTCTTTGTTGTAACTATTTGTCTGTCTCTCTGTCTAGCTGTTCATCTGTCTCTTGTTTGTAACTATTTGTCTGTCTCTTTGTCTAGCTGTTTCATCTGTCCTGTTTTGTCCTTTGTCTGTCTCTTTGTCTAGTGTCTGTCTCTTTCTTGTTCATTGTCTGTCTGTCTGTCTCTTATGTAGCTGTCTGTCTCTTGTCTGCTGTCTGTCTCTTTGTTCTGTCTGTTCTTTTCTAGCTGTCTGTCTCTTTGTTTCTGTCTTTCCTTTGTCTTTGTCTGTCTGTCTTTTGCTGTATGTCTTCTTTGTCTCTCTGTCTCCTTATCTAGCTGTCTGTCTCTTTGTCTCTCTGTCTCTTTATCTAGTTCTGTCTCTTTTTTCTGCTGTTCTCTTTTATTTAGCTGTCTGTCTCTTTGTTTCTGTCTGTCTTATCTAGTGTATTTCTCTTTGCTAGCTTTCTGTCTGTCTCTTGTTTGTTCTCTGTCTGTCTCTCTTGTCTCTGTCTCTCTGTCTCTCTTTGTCTCTCTGTCTCTTGTCTCTGTCTGTCTCTGTCTGTCTCTCTCTCTGTCTTGTCTCTGTTCTCTGTCTTCTTTGTCTCTCTGTCTCTCTGTCTCTGTCTGTCTGTCTGTCTGTCTGGTCTTCTGCCTCCCTCTCTCTTCTCTCTCTTCTCTCTCGTCTCTCTCTCTTCTCTCTCTTCTCTCTCTCTCTCTCTCTCTCTCTCTTCTCTCTCTCTCCTCTCTCTCTCTCTCTTCTCTCTCTCTCTCTCTCTCTCCTCTAATTTCAAAACTGGTATTGTTTTCAAACAGGAAGCAGGTTACAGCCATGTATGACAGAGATCAGAGGGCCACTGACGAAGGGGCAGATAACTTCCCCCCCCCCCCCCTCACCTCCATTTTGGCTGTGTGCCAACCTCCCCCTCATAATCCTCTTCATTTCCGCCAAGGCTTTTTCCTTTCATCTTGGCCTAATACGCTACTTGACAAGGCACAGAGAGAGAGAGCCAGAGATTGAGGCCACACTCCATAAAGAATTTGGAGGGTTTTGCTAGGTCCTTTTTCTAGTTTTGGTTTGTTTTGGGGGTTTTGGTTTATTTTTTAGGTCATGGGGTTTGGGGCGGTGTTTGGGGGGTGTTTTCTGCGGGGGGTGGGGGGGGGGGGGGTATGGCGTGCTGAGCTAGAGCTCCGGGGTTCCCCAATGGTGAGAGTTTTGTTCACATGGCACTCTGTGTCTGCATTGTGCACATGGCACTCTGTGTCTGCATTGTGCACATGGAACTCTGTGTCTGCATTGTGCACATGGAACTCTGTGTCTGCATTGTGCACATGGAACTCTGTGTCTGCATTGTGCACATGGAACTCTGTGTCTGCATTGTGCACATGGAACTCTGTGTCTGCATTGTGCCCATGGAACTCTGTGTCTGCATTGTGCACATGGAACTCTGTGTCTGCATTGTGCACATGGAACTCTGTGTCTGCATTGTGCACATGGAACTCTGTGTCTGCATTGTGCACATGGAACTCTGTGTCTGCATTGTGCACATGGAACTCTGTGTCTGCATTGTGCACATGGAACTCTGTGTCTGCATTGTGCACATGGAACTCTGTGTCTGCATTGTGCACATGGCACTCTGTGTCTGCATTGTGCACATGGAACTCTGTGTCTGCATTGTGCACATGGAACTCTGTGTCTGCATTGTGCACATGGAACTCTGTGTCTGCATTGTGCACATGGAACTCTGTGTCTGCATTGTGCACATGGAACTCTGTGTTGCATTGTGCACATGGAACTCTGTGTCTGCATTGTGCACATGGAACTCTGTGTCTGCATTGTGCACATGGAACTCTGTGTCTGCATTGTGCACATGGAACTCTGTGTCTGCATTGTGCACATGGAACTCTGTGTCTGCATTGTGCACATGGAACTCTGTGTCTGCATTGTGCACATGGAACTCTGTGTTGCATTGTGCACATGGAACTCTGTGTCTGCATTGTGCACATGGAACTCTGTGTCTGCATTGTGCACATGGAACTCTGTGCTGCATTGTGCACATGGAACTCTGTGTCTGCATTGTGCACATGGAACTCTGTGTCTGCATTGTGCACATGGAATTCTGTGTTGCATTGTTGCCTTGGGTGTATATTATTGCATATATCTTTGTTACAAAGTTTGTGTCCGTGGCGAAGAGAGATGGGGGGGGGTGCATTCAACAAAAATGGTGACAGAACGGTATATGTTTGTCATTTCCTGCTGTATGTATGTGTGTATGTATGTATATATGTATGTATGTACGTACGTACGTACGAACATGTAGGTAGGTAGGTAGGTAGGTAGGTAGGTAGGTAGGTAGGTAGGTAGGTAGGTAGGTAGGTAGGTAGGTAGGTAGGTAGGTAGGTAGATAGGTAGGTAGGTAGGTAGGTATGCGTGCGTGCGTGCGTGCATGCATGTATGGATGGATGGATGGGTGGATGGATGGATGGATGGATGGATGGATGGATGGATGGATGGATGGATGCATGCATGCATGCATGCATGTATGCATGTATGCATGTATGCATGTATGTATGTATGTATGTATGTATGTATGTATGTATGTATGTATGTATGTATGTATGTATGTATGTATGCATGTATGTATGCATATAATTATGCATGCATGCATGCATGTATGTATGTATGTATGTATGTATGTAGGTATGTAGGTATGTAGGAAATGTAGGTATGTAGGTATGTAGGTATGTATGTATGTATGTATGTATGTAGGTATGTATGTATGTATGTATGTATGTATGTATGTATGTATGTATGTATGTATGTATGTATGTATGTATGTATGCATGTACGTATGTACGTACGTATGTATGTACGTATGTACAGACGTAGGAAGGTATATAGTTATGCATATATATATATATATATATATATATATATATATATATATATATATATATATATATATATATATATATATATTATATATATATATAATCTTCATACTCAAAGACTATTCACAAGCAAGACATGTACCTACAGTAGTGTTGCAGGTTGAACAAAGAAACGCCACATTCCCCATGCTGGAAAGACAAAGCCATCCCGCTGACGAATGTGGCTGCATCAGCCAGACATCTGGGCAGGAGCAGCTCTGTCTCTCCTCTCTCTCTTCATCAGCTCCCTAGCTGAGTCCTGTCCTCACGTTTTCCATGTCCTCCTGTCCGCCTCCTTCCCCCTTGTGTCTCTGGGCCATGTTTTCCCTATAGCACTGATGTCCTGTGTGCCGTGTTTTCCCTATAGCACTGATGTCCTGTGTGCCATGTTTTCCCTATAGCACTGATGTCCTGTGTGCCATGTTTTCCCTATAGCACTGATGTCCTGTGTGCCGTGTTTTCCCTATAGCACTGATGTCCTGTGTGCCATGTTTTCCCTGTAGCACTGATGTTCTGTGTGCCATGTTTTCCCTATAGCACTGATGTTCTGTGTGCCATGTTTTCCCTACAGCACTGATGTTCTGTGTGCCATGTTTTCCCCATAGCACTGATGTTCTGTGTGCCATGTTTTCCCTATAGCACTGATGGAGATGTTCTGTGTGCCATGTTTTCCCTATAGCACTGATGTTCTGTGTGCCATGTTTTCCCTACAGCACTGATGGAGATGTCCTGTTTGCCATGTTTTCCCTACAGCACTGATGTTCTGTGTACCATGTTTCCCTATAGCACTGATGTTCTGTGTGCCATGTTTTCCCTATAGCACTGATGTTCTGTGTGCCATGTTTTCCCTACAGCACTGATGGAGATGTCCTGTGTGCCATGTTTTCCCTATAGCACTGATGTTTTGTGTGCCATGTTTTCCCTACAGCACTGATGGAGATGTCCTGTGTGCCATGTTTTCCCTACAGCACTGATGTTCTGTGTGCCATGTTTCCCTATAGCACTGATGTTCTGTGTGCCATGTTTTCCCTATAGCACTGATGTTCTGTGTGCCATGTTTTCCCTACAGCACTGATGGAGATGTCCTGTGTGCCATGTTTTCCCTACAGCACTGATGCACATGTCTTGTAGCTCAGTACCGGGATGGCTGAGATGGTTCCTTGTCATGTATCATGTGTTGATTGTATCAGATGTGTTTGTGTTTCTGTCTATATATGATAACGAGGAGCAGGATAAAAAAAAACAGACAGGCAGACCCACAGGTAGACCGACAGAAGGATAGAGTCTCCCTCCAAAATCCCTATTTAGTGGATGGACGTTAAAACGAAGACACCCAGAGACAGAGAGAGCTGGAGACGGAGGGACAGAGAGAGAGGGACATAGAGAGGGAAAGAGAGAGAGGGAAAGAGAGAACTAAAGACAGATCAATCAGAGCGATAAACAGACAGACAGAAACGAGGCAGCACACAGAAAGAGAACAAAATGGACACTGGTGAACACTTTACCCTCACTTCACTAATAACACCCCTCTTCACAAGAGTAGGAAACCACCTTTTAAAAACAACAACAAAGTGACTCAAAGTGAAACCAACACAGACACTCTACCATCAAAGTGCAAGGACTACCACAGAAAAACCCGTAGCAAATCTAATCAATCTACACATGTATCGAACAAACATGCACCCCCCCCCCCCCCTCCCCCCCCCCTCCGCCTCCTCACCATCCCATTTACAAACTGAAGAACAATAAAATTACTGAGATAGTCTTTGACGGTTGGAACTTCGGCGAAAGTCTTTCCATACGGGAACTTTGGGAACAAGGCGATCAAACTTCATGCGTGGTCAGTGTCCGAGTCTGTGGCTCTGGGCCGCTGTTGGGCATCAAGGAAGAGTTCTTTTGGACAGAGGCGATGGCGAGAGAGATGGGAAGAGTTCATGGCAGAGAGTGTTTCTGGTTTTCACCTTGACAGTCAGGTGATGGACCCTACAATTGTCATCTTTTTGTTTTTACTCACTGACAGCTAGCCTGGGTACTTTTTTCTTGGGAAGAAAGATGAACAAAATACATTGAAAAATTCAGATCCAAAACTCTACAAAAGCCAACTGAATATAACTAAATTTGAACCTTTATCATAATTCTTTTCTTCTTCTTCTTTATCTTTTTAGTAAAAAACAAATGACAAGAGAAGGTTAAAGTGTACATACATCTTTTTAAAGCAGCCAAAACAAAAATTTGAGTTGAAGCTTTAATCAGATCTGTTTGTAAAAAGAAAGTAAATGCTTAAAATCTAGATGAACTTCTTTAACAAAATTTCAGATGCGTCATTAAAAAAGCACATTTTTTTCGCGAACCATAAAAAGTGTGTTTTAGTATATTATCAACTAGTTTTGGTTTGCTTGTTTTGAACATGATTGATGTCTCTAGCTGACGTGAGAGAGGGGCAGTGATTTCTATAGTAACAAGAACAGTAACTATCAGAGAGTCGGAGAGAGAAGACAGTGGTTCCTATAGTAACAAGAACGGCAAATAGAAAAAGTCGGAGAGAGATGGGTAGCAATTTCTATTTACTATTAATTTTACTGTGTCACAAGAACGGTATCAAAAAGTCGGAGAGAGAAGGGTGGTGGTTCTTATATATAGTAACAAGAACGGTAAAATGGTATAAAGAATGGAAAAGAGACGGGTAGTTGTTATCATTAATGAAGGATCATGTATTCCTGTGCTGTTCTGCATATCGACAGGTGGTTGAAGCAGTGGGCCTGAGGTAGGCCTCATGCATCAGCCAATGAAGCAAACACTCGGGGTGGGGCCCCCAAAATGGAATGACTTTGATATGAAGTAAGTAGGCGTAGATCGCGCTTCCCTCCCTACCCCCTCCTTCCTCCCTACCCCTCTTTCTCAAACACGCACTCACGAGCTAGTGATAAACAGGGAAATAAACTGACGATCTACAAGAAGATTATCGTTCGACAAACACATGGCTTTTAGACATTCCCTTTTCGACACGCCAACAATCCTAGACGATTTCGTGTTAGATGCAGGGAAACTTCTAAACACAAGTAAACAAAAAGCCCTAAAACTGCCCAAAATGGATAATTATGAGATTGAGATTTCGTGTCGGGAAGAAAGTGTTCGTTTGTTGTTTGACACGTAAAAGAATAACAAAAAGTTACTGTTATCTACAAAAATACCCTTTTGCAAGCTCAGTCGAAAGTGATGTTTCTTCATACAACAAGACCATTGCTGCACTGAAACGGACGCACATGCTCGTGCACGTACAAACACAAGCATACACACAGCACACACACACGCATACATATTACATACACAGTTACACACGCACACAATACACATAACACAACACACAATAAACATACGCACTCGTACGCACACACACACGTACACACACACACACATCACACTCACCACACACACACACACACACACACACACACACAGAAAACACAAACACACACCCATACATGCACGCACGCACACGCACAAATGCACACACACACACACACACACACACACACACACACACACACACACACACACACACACACACACACAACACACACACACAATGAGATAAAAGACATTCGTTTAAGAATAAGATTATGTAGATATGCCGCCGTTCTCTCTGTTCCCAAATCAAGGCTCCCAAAGCCACTATCGCACACACAACGATCAAACACCTAAAGCCGGGAAAAACCCACAGACAAACAAAACATGGCCTAAAGAAGAATCAAAACGTAAACTGATTTCTCAAGAAACGTGCAAGTAAGCAGATACACCAAAGACCGGATAAAGCATCTATATGTTTACATAGTCAGCTTCCAGATATTGATCACTCCAAAGATAATGACATCAATAATGCGCACGACACACATTGAACTCAACAAGGAAGAAAGTCAACACGAATGTAAGTGAGAATTAATCATATTTATAAACTGAAAAAAAAATGTTGCTGTTGCTGCTATTGTTATAATTGCTGTCACCTTTGTTGTTGTCATCGTTTGTTGTTTTTGCTGTCGTCGTCATTTTTGTTGTTGCTGTTATTGCGCGTTCCACATCTTAAACACCCTAGGAGTGACTCACCCTCTCTGTCTCACTCATCCGACCTGGGAATGACTGGTGAATGTACGGTGGAGATTCGGTGGGTTTATGTATCTCATGAGCCCACTTACAGCGCAGATATGCAAGTGCCTCATTTCCATTCCTGTATCTCCGCATGCAGAAGATCACAAAATTATGCACGTTTTAAAGGTCCCGTCATTCATGGCAGTGGCTAGGTAGGTTGCGGAAACAGGAACACGCCTAGCATGCACTCTGCTCCATGGGCTTCGCCATGTTCAACTTGCCTAACGGTCTGTTAGGTCACTGCCTGAAAGGTTGAGTGCAGTGGTCTGAATAGTCAGGTCAAGTCAAGTCAAGTCAAAAATATTTTAACCATCCCTGAAGGGCAATTACAATACTGACAGGCATATTGATACAAATCATAATCAAACACACGAAGTAGCTACATTTCATATTTGTTCAAACATTATATAACTTCAAATAAAAATATCACAAACACACTCTACGCGCGCGCGCTCGCACACACGCAAACACACGCATACACACACACCAATGTTTAGATACAATGTTCTTAAAAACCATTGACTAGAAAAGACATATGATCACCATTATTTACACATTATACGCACGTGTTCGCACCCGCACATATGCATGCATGCACGCACACATACACACACACACACACGCTCCCCCCCTCCCCATACAATCCACCCCACCCGCCCCACACTCACGCATACACACACACGCTCCCCCCCCCCTTACACTTACACACCATCCACACCCACCCGTCCCCCTCCCCCCTCCCCACCACACACAATTGGTAGAAAGACATGAATTTACAAGCAATTCAAAAAATCAATAAAGCCAAAAATAAGACACACTTATTTATGGGTACATATACATGTATGTGAATGACTCCTGAGGAAGTCAATGATGCAGTAGAACAGTCAGGGTTGGGTTTGGGGTTTTGTCGTTTTGTTGTTATGAGTGTGCTTGCTGTTTTTCAATACGACAGCAGTGTGTTTAAAGTAGACTCCATGTTGTGCAGGAATTTCTTCATCATAGTATAACAATGTGTCTGTTTCTCTTTTGATTATTTGTTGTGATGAATTTATTCATCAGAGTAATAACAATGCGTCCGTTTCTCTTTTGATTATTTGTTGTGATGAATTTATTCATCAGAGTAATAACAATACGTCCGTTTCTCTTTTGATTATTTGTTGTGATGAATTTATTCATCAGAGTAATAACAATGTGTCCGTTTCTCTTTTGATTATTTGTTGTGATGGATTTATTCATCAGAGTAATAACAATGTGTCCGTTTCTCTTTTGATTATTTGTTGTGATGAATTTATTCATCAGAGTAATAACAATGTGTCCGTTTCTCTTTTGATTATTTGTTGTGATGAATTTATTCATCAGAGTAATAACAATGTGTCCGTTTCTCTTTTGATTATTTGTTGTGATGAATTTATTCATCAGAGTAATAACAATGTGTCCTTTTCTCTCAGGGACCGGACAGTTCAGAGGTCAGAGCTCCCGCTTTCCCCAGCTGAGGTTAAGCACCATCCAGCGTGGTTACCAAGTGGATCGGTGACCATTTAGGCGCCTTGGCTTCAATACAGCCCCCCAGTCCACCCAGCTGTAAATGGGTACCTGTCCTCTATAGGTCCTCTATGGGTACCTGTCCTCTGTAGGGTCAGGGAAGGAAGTGCAGTGAGATAGAGGAGATGGGCACTGCCCTAGTTTAACTATCCCTTCAAAAGTCACTGCACTTAGACATTATTATCGTAAAACAAAGGTAAGAACAAATGTAGAAACAGTATATAGAAATTAGACAACGTGACAGAGAGTGCACAAGGGAATAAACGAAACTAAACTTTGATTGTGATTATAGAGAGCCAGAGAGAAAGCACCTCCAAATTCCCTATCTGCTCCAAAGCACCTGTAGGTGACAACAGTAGACTAAAAAACCTGGGTGACTGGCCTCACTGACTGGCCAATGTTCTTCACACCAGCATTGGTTTTCTGTTTTCTCTTCTCCTCCCCTTCTTCGCCTGTTTGCCTTGTACATTTTACCTGTGTAATTATATACATGGCCTAAAGAATACATCTCTTTTATAAACAGCTTTCTAATGACACCACTATTTGATGATTACATTGAAAATGCATTCCAATCACAATGAAAGGAACAGCTCAAATCAACAATTATGCCTGTCAGTATTGTCAATGCCCTTCTTGGGATGATTTAAAGGGTTTTTGACTGACTTGACTTGATCTGACTCTGTAATAATTTCATTAAGAAACAAGTTTCTGATAAACCCACCCCTGGAAAGAACTCATTTTCGTAACTTGCACACACACACACACACACACACACACACACACACACACACACACACACACACACACACACACACACACACACACACACACACACACATACACACACACATACACACGGGATATAGCCTAGTGGTCAGAACATTGCGCTCGCAATTTGACGACCCGGGTTCGATTCCCGGTCGAGGGGAATTTTCCCCTGGAGTTAATATCAGTAGCGACTCCACTCCCCCAAAAGTCTTTCGGATGAGACTATAAATCGAGGCCCCGTGTGCAAACGCACGCAGAACATCTTGCGCACACGTTAACTCCTGATCCGCTTTTCGTAAGAGTACGCCATCGTGTGCTGGTGGGAACAGATGACATTTGCAAAACTGCATACAAACGAGGACTGCATGTAAAGAAAAAAGGCATATGAA